>JAQGAP010000162.1:0-57184 GCA_034697805.1 Orchesella bifasciata
TAGTTGTAGAATCAGCAATGGTGGTTATGCACACATTATATGTAAAAAACGATAAGAATGGACGCAGAGAGACGCATGTATATATATAGGAAGAAGAGACGCATATATTAGTATGTGTTATATATGTTCACTGCATTGCATGAGGTGTAACAAAGGCAGAAAACTACAACTTCCACAGAATGATACTTACGAGTTACGATTACGAAATTAGAATGAACTTTGCTGAACGCGTGCCTTCAAATGGACAATTTTATGCAGATATGCCTTTCGTTTTGCCTTATACCATAAATAGTCCTTTTTTAACAAATAACTTAAAATGACCCTTTTTTCCTGCTTGTCTTCATTTGTAATGTTATTATACCAAGATGGAGATTGGATTTCACGTTTTTGTTCATACATGTGTATTAAATTGTATCCCAACCACGTTTAGAGGTCGGCATCAAGCATCAACTAGTCGACTTTCAGTTAAAGGGTGTTCGTATCAGGAGAACTTGGCATGTATTTACAGATATATGAATGATTTGTACAATTCACTGTGTTAATGAACGACAAGTTTGAGGCTGGATAGGTGTTTTGCATCAAGATTTGTTGCTGGCTTCTGGTATTAGCATGGTTCTCACTTCCTCTGAAGATGAAGAAGAAGCAAGGAGACGACAAATATTATATGCATGACATCATCAGCTTCCTTGCTCAAAAACATAAACATACATACTTGCTTCGTTTGATCGTTTTCGTCGGTTGTTGGAAAAGCGTGAACCAAAAAGTTTCTTGAAAGTGAATGTTTGTGAATTGCAATGGAATTCATTTCACGTAGAATGTTCGAACATTTCCTGAACGAAAATGGACAAAAACGGAGTTTTAAATGTGGGAATGCCTTGTTCGTGATCTAAATTATTGTTGATCATAGCCAATGATTTGGATTTGATGCGTATGAGATAGATTATAGATATGCAAAGTCGTTTTGAAAATTTAACTGTAAATGCCGCATTTATTAATGATCTCTCTTGTCATTTGTAAGTCATCATATCTTCATCATCATCAAATAATAGATTACATGAAACCCATCAAGCTTTTGCTCCTTTTAAATATTATTTATAAGCAGATGGAGATCATTGGATTTCACTTTTGTTATATATTTTTGGATGATAATCATAAGTGTTACCTCTAAAACTATGTCACAACATTATGTATGTATATTTTTTGTATGCCGGAATAATTGTTGTGGATCCCACCATTCCACCCATTCATCAGTCAGTACCCAGTAGTGTTGTAGTTTTTTAGTAGTAGTAGATAAATAACTACAAAATAAATCAACCAGCACGTTTGCTTCATAAGATCCATTCCTGAGATTTTCGACTCAATACATTTATATAACATTATCAAACTCGTTACTTTCATTTCAAACATATTGATACTCATACAATTCCATAATTTTTTTTATCCCTTAGATTCTGAGCCTTTACATATTGTGCTGTATTTATTGCACGTGTACATTCTTATTCCATTTGAAACCATCCGTTTTGGCTTCCCCTTAAATTTTGGTGCATTTACCAGAAATTTAGTCCTTATCTGATATTGCGCGAGTCCTCCAAACGTGTGTTGAGTTTCTGATCCGGTTTCATCGAATTCACAATTAGTAACATATTTAACTTAACTATATTTGACAACCAAGTTTTTTACACATTGTCCGTCAGATATTACCAAGTTTTTTAAATGTAAAAGTACATCTTGCTTTTGTATTATTGACCAGAGATATTTTCCTTAAAGTTAGTGATCTTGTTTTAAAAGATAACTCATGAGAAAAAAAAATTGGTGTTGAAATTAACGCATAAAAAATTAACAATTGTTGCGTTCCTAGTCGCTAACTATATACATAAGCTATATAACTTACAGCGATCGGTATTACTTTATACGACTGAATAATAATCTTGTGTTGAACGTTAATTATAGTTCCACAAACAAAAAAAGTCACTGGTTCCATTTTCGAGACAGAGTAAGCATAATTATAGTATGAGATAGGTATGTATGTATGTGTATTAGCAATATAATATGGTTGTTTTTATTTAAACGATACACATAATTGAATTAGACACTACACCATGTACACCATATTCATGTGAAGTTGTGAAGACTATATACGACTTTAGAGCTATGTAATTCCAAGAGAACTGGAACGGAACCGTGGCGCGATCGTATATATTTGTATGTATGTATGTAATGAAAATCCGTCTTGTGTAAACGGTCCTCCGGATCGAGTAAGTAATGAAGAGTCCGGGTGATCAACATTGGAAGACCAACCTTTGTTTGTTTTTACTAACAGCCTGAATGTTACGCTGCGATTCTGCAGTTTTAGTACATCATCAACTGTGAACGGGTCATCGTGCACTTGCACTTGAACATTTTTCCTTGAAATTGGCTTCTGGACGAACCAGATACTACACACAAACACACTGCTGCGAAAATGGCAATATTTTAAACCAAGCACTTTATTGTGGGCTTGCTAGAACCTTCGAATTTAAAATCTTTGTGTTGGCCTCCTGCCTTTTTTGCTCATTTTGGTTTCTGATAAATATCTTGCGTGTATTTTTTACACGGACCGAAACCAAAGTTTATTTGCTTTGTTTTTTACTCTCCATAATTTTTTCCAGAACAAATAGTAAACACTTATATTCAGTTGGGAAACTCAAGGAACGTAAAAACAGAAACGTTGACAAGAGGCGCAATTTTAAAAGAAGTGGACAAGTTGAATAAATAAATACAGGAACACTGCACTGTCTACTCGAGTTAACTTTTAAACTGTTACAAAGTTTATTTTTCTCCACTTTCACGTGGAACTCTTGTTTGCTACACACATTACAGCTTTGATTTGATTTAGACAAATGCATTAGTCTGTCCTGTTCAACTCACAGATTCCACTTTAACTCCATTCGTGAGCTTTACAAAAAAAATCAGAAGAAACTTAAAACTGGTTAAAAGAACAAAAAAACCGGTAAGCTGCGTCAATTAAAACAATGATAATATAAAAGTAGCCTACTTTGCATTATAAATACTAACAGTAATTACATACATGAATGACAGTATATTACGAAATCGATTTTGGACTCGACAGCAACGATACATGCTTAACATTGCTACGATAGGGTTTACAAAGAACTGTTCTGATGTAATGCGGCTGATGGACTGAAAACTAAACTGGAGCGATTTTGTATTGTTTGGAGCATTCAAAGGAGGATAAAAGACGATTTACAGTACGATCTAAGAGCCGGACGGTTCCCCTGGAAATTACGTATTCAGCCATTTATGCTTCAGGCATTCTCCAGCAGTAGCTCTCCTTGTTGGATCGAACTGGAGCATGGGAGTCAGGAAATCCGCAAACTCTTTAGCGTCATCCTCAGCCCACTCATACTTTTCGTACAGCACATCAAAAAGTCCCCAAGGCTTAAGTTTCGTAATGTGTCTTAATTCACCTACAATTTTAGTAACAAAAAAAATTGTTTGTATTTAGATACAACCCCAATTACTTCAATCGTTTGAAAGTGTGTTATAAATATTATATCTGTGGGTTTACCTTTCCGATTGAAAAAATCCCTAGAATATTTCCCAGAGAAAGCAATGTGTCTTGGGATGGGACCTAAAAGCTCAATTATGTGGGCTATATGATCCTCATCTCGGGAATAGTCTTCCCCTGTGTGCGGTTCAAAAAGGTAGTCCCCTGTTGCAAGTTCAAAAGCCTGAAAGCAAAAATAAAAATGACAACACTCGTCAGTAAACTTTCACCACTAACATGGTAACTGAATGCTTATACATTTCTTTTATAAAAAGGATTATAATGGTTTATACCATGCAAGCCGTGCTCCAAATGTCTGCGGGTGGACCATAGCCTGCTCCCAACAATACTTCAAGACAACGATATTGACGGGTTTGAATGTCTTCGGTGAAATGATGATCCTAGAAAACAACAAGGAATAAATCACTTAAGTTACCAAACCAAATATATATAAAGTTAGGTCAACCTAGTATTATTTTTAAATGTTACGTTTAACTTACCACCCAACAGGCATTTCCTAAGTCCGCTATTTTAATAAAAATATCACAAATTTCCTTTACAGGATCTGGTCGTCCAGCGACTTTTTGATCGGGACATGAAGTTGTCCGTCTCATTGTTGAGGAAGTTGATGCTACAACAGAGATAAGAAGATTCACTTTAATGTGACAAGAAAATAGAGGACACGACACGAGATAAAGACTTGGAAAGAAAGTTGAGTACGGCTTACCATGTCCATCATCAACCATATCAACAAGCTCACGTTCCCCCGTGCTCTTTGACTGATGCATTTGCGACTCATGGCCATTCATGTGAGCTCCCGATATTACATTCGCTTCGGCTAGCTCTGAAAAACTTTTCCTGTTTTCCACTGCACATAAATAAAATGAAATAGATAAGATAAGACACCAAAATTATCGTTATGCACGTGGGAGACAAATATGGAGATGAGGCACATACCATTAGAATGTTTCTTCGGAATGGTCATGTTCCCAGATTTGTTCTCATTGCTGTCTGAATGTTCAGCAGCCCCGGCTTCGGAATCTTCAGAGTCAATCTCATTCTCTTCAGTTTTGACATCTCTTTGTGGGCCTTTACCTGGAGGGTGTGAAGCACATAAAATTAAGATACCAACGGGGGTGATTTGATGTAAAAAGGGATGATGACACGACTGAGTATGTACCTGCAAAGGAATCCATTGAGTCTTGATTTGTGGTAGGGTGTTCTTCGCAATCTCCATCAGGACCTGGGGTCTCATGCTCCTCGACCTCCTGAAGTTGTTGCAGTTGTTGCTCCAAAAGTTGAGCTTGTTTCTTTGCCTTCTTCTTCATCTTCTTTTTCTTATTTTTAGACATTTTACTATTGGCTCCACCCTGGAATTCCTTGGGAGCTGTGCTTACTAAAACACAAATGAAGAATTAATTATAGTAGGATCATCGTTAAACTGGCTCCGTTGATTTATTTCATGGCAATCATCCCCCTACCTGCAGATCCAGGGAGTTTTACACCGAGTTTTTGCCAATTAGTGGCTTCATTTGCTAATTGTCTTACATGTTGATCATCAACACACAGTAATATATTTTCAGGCTTTATATCAGTATGAATTATTTTACATTTAGCATGTAAATACTCAAGCGCTTCCAACGTCTGAAAAAAAGATACAGAAAAAAATTATTGGTCAAAAGTCCTTGTTTCCATCTTCAAAGATGAGAGGAGATTTCCTCTGGGAATGCTTACCTGACGCATAATGCTCTTAACATTTTGTAGTGGAATACCGTGGTAGTTTGATCTAATAATCAGCTTTAGCAGGTTATTGCCCAAAACTTCAAATACCATACAGACATGAGTTCCATTAACACCGGTGATTTTAAAGTCATCTAATAACTGAACCGTTTTCTCCCTGTTTGGATCCGTTGGGTCTGCATCTCTCACCTAGAAGGCCAACCATCACAACCAAATGCATTCAAAGCTGTGTTCCACCAGTGCTACATGTTTTCAACTCAAAAAGTGTATATTAGGCTTCAGAATAAACTTACGCATTTTAAAAGCTTAATTTCATCTAAGGCAGTATCGGTATAATGAGGAGCACTTTTCACCACCTTCAATGCTACATAACGTCTCCCCCTGTAACATAGAATTCAGTAAAAACCGTAGTCAGACATTGCTACGCTGTGCACAACAACGAAAGGATGAAAATGGAATGCTATAGTCATACACTAGATCCCAACAGAGCCATACAGTTGAAAAATGGCCCCAACCTAGCTTGCGGACAACATGGTAACGATTGTGAAACAGGTCTCCAATCTTAACGGGATGGTAACCTCCTGCAAAACCGAGACAGTCCAGGTAAATACGTAAAACTTTAAGCTGATTTTGATTGTAAATGGTATAAAATCCTGAGCAACCTCGCTAGTTGCATTGCTTGTATCTTGACACAAGGTGCTAAGGAAAAATGTGAGAATCACTTACCTTTGCAGTAGTCTCTTGGGTCTTCTTGCTCGTCATCATCGGAGCCAAGGATCTCCTCGTCGTCATCGCTCCCCTCACTGGTATTTGAGGAAGTCCTAGGGTCAGACCTATCCCAATTGAGAACCATCCTTACATACAACTTAACTTACTACGATTTTCAAAGCCAGATAACAATACTACTCCAACATTAATCAACAACAACAACAATTTTATCCCAATAATATCCAACAGAAGATACGTTAACTTCAAACGTGAAAAATTCCTTTTTTTCTGTCAGAAAACAAATGTTCTCCTCAGTTACACAGGGCGATGTGATAGAGAATGAATGCAAAGATAAAGTATGATTGATAGTGACAATTGTGTACCATGCATGCACATTATACAAGTCAGTTTACGTAAACTCCGCGTCAGCACCAACTACAAATTTAATTAACCGTTATTACATCACAAATTAGTGGATATCCACGAATAAAATGTTATTTTGGTTGTGAGTGATTTGAGGGTGCTTAAAAATGTCAAGTACGCTGCACAATTAATGAACGATATCAGCAGTAGTTCACATAGCGGATGTGCAATTAGAAAAAACTGTGAACATAAATCCATCCTGTCCTTGCATGATTTCTGTAGAGCGATACCTACATACACGACGACGAGGTACATCCTAATTTAATGTAATTATACACACGTACTTATTTAGCTGGTAATACCATATGTAATACACTCATACATAATGAAGCTCATCCACTATTTGATGCGGTTTTAGGGAGCCCGAGTTAAAAATCCAATCCAAACTGGGTTGCTTCACACTCAGTTCCTGATTACTTCAAAACCTGATAGTTTATGAGAGGAGCATGAGGTGAGTAAACATGAAAATGAAATGACAAACGACTCATGATAATTAAAGCTAACGAGTGATTCTCTGAAGCGTCAAGTGCAGTAAGCATAACACGAATATGCACAATATCTGTATTAAAAGTGGATAGGTAGCCAATCCACTTGTGTTTGTTTATGATCAACTATGATGTTGTGGGTTATTGACATTTGCTACAATATTATGGTGTAGAAGAGATGTTCACGTTGAAAAACATGCTTATATTTAGATTGAGAGTAATGACTACTCAAAAAATCTGGATTCGTCATGTCACGACTGACGAAAATGAGTTTGGAGTGTTCACACACACAGAAATAATTAAGAAGTACGTCGTAAAAACATACAAGCATAACTGAGTTGCCAACCCGGAATCTGAAAGACGCCTGACAACTTCATCACACGCTGTCGTCCCCACATCCTTGGAGCTGCCAGAGTTTGATCCCACTTGAAAGAGAGCTGGGGCAAGTTCAGCAGAAGCTTCACTGGGCCCCCTCATCTCCCCTATAGTTGTGTCGTCTATTAAAAAATAGATAAATCAAAATGGAGCGAGGTATCTTTTAACGGCCTAGCGTGACAAATATATGGTTGGATAAATCAAATGGAGTTTACAACGGATGTCAAAAAAAATTTCTTTCATATCCCAATAAAAATATTTCGATGGGTAAGAAAAGCGTGCAAGACTGAAAAAAATGGGGACAAGATGCGATGGAAAATTCTCGAGATGCTCATAATGTATTTATGACAACAATTTAAAGGGAAAGTTTCTTAACAATGGTGCTAAGTAATTCATTGCTGTATCGCTAAGGACAAAAAGCGCGTGGGCCGACCGAAGGTAAAAAGAAAAAAGGAAGTGGGGTAAATCATAAGCAGCAAAAAAGTAATCTTAATAATCTCGGTACACATTCTCACCGATAAAAATCCGAGGCGATTTGTCATCCGTTACGCAAGTCGAAGATTTGGTCGGCCTGAGCACAAAAGTGAATTCTGTCACAAGCCCCACACAGTCTTTGCTCCCATTACTAAAAACTTTGTTGTGATTAGGATTAGTCGATGTAGAAAGGGTACATTGTGGCGTGAGTGCTAAGCTCAAGGAAGAAGCAGAGGTACATACGACGTTTTCATTACTTTGTTCGCCCGAAACAGTGGAGCTAGGTGAAAGTTCTTGTTCGCTGCTCCCGTCCACTTTTACTTTCTCCGTGTTCCCGTCCTCGTCGTCGGTCACAAATCCGCGAAACTTTAGAACGGAGGTGGAAGACGACGAGGAGTTATTACTCACCAGACATTTTTTATTGGAGGAACATTGGGTGTGGCAAGAATCGCAATCGTCATTAGGAGAAACGAAAGAATTTACAAGAGCCGGACTTTGACTCAGTCGATTGGTTGAAGTTGGACTTTCACAAACCGTCAGATTATCACTTGGCTCACAACAACTGTTGTAATACACTAATGGACCTACTTCTTCGATTTCTTTTTCTGTTTCTCCGGCAAGCTCCTTGCTTGACGGCGATTGTGACACCGTAAGAGTAGTCTCCGGATTATCACCAGTCTTCCCGTCGTCGTCTTCACCTTTCCGTCGATTCAACTTAATCAACAGCCCAACCAAATATAAAAACTCATTTTACCTCATTTAGGCTTTCACACTGGGAAATGGAGAGAGAGAGGGAAAGGAAAAAGGAGCCTGGTTTTGCAGTTGTTGCTCTTTTTTCTTTTTTAGTCTCTGTCTCTCTCTCTCTTTCTCTCTTTGTACTCTCTTACTCAATTTTTGGAGAAAGCAGGAGCGCTTTCCAATGCCAGCCATGGCATGGCATTTGTCAGTGACTTGGACCGCAAACCAAATTTAGACATTAATATAGTTCCAGCATCAAAAAATAGGAGTTGAGACTCAGAAACGGGAGCGTAGAAATGTTTATGAATATGTGGCCACATACATAAATTGTGTATATAGCAAGCTGGAGCCCAATTCCTGCATCATTGACTACTTCTCACTCCATTTCAAAAACCTTTTACCAATAATGCCAACTTTTCCGTGTATGAATGTATTTTTCCGTTTCCTCAGAAGTCTTCGTGATAAATATCAAATTAGCAGTTTACTCTTCTCTCCTTTTCCACTCGTGCTTACTCTCACGGAGAAGAAAGTGGAGAAAACAAGATTTACACTACTTGGTGAAAACGACAATGTACTCCATACCCACTCCCATATATTTTCCTTTATCAAGGTCGCCTGTCAACCCGTTTCCTTCATAATCTTCGCAATTAATCGAATAGAAATGTCCTTTCCATGCTCCTGTTTTTTTTTAATCAGCAACAAACTACAGTCAACTCACTTTATGGATTGAACAACTGCTCCTCATTAATTACCAAAAGGAAAAGTGGCAAAAGGCAGAGAAAAAGATGCAGTTGAGTTATTACGTTTTATGAGCAACACACATCTGTCGCCGTATAATTGACGGAGAAGGAAAAAAATGACGACTGAAAATGAATGATGATATATTATTTATGATGACTGTTGAAAACCCGCGGTTATAAATAAAGTTAGACATGAAAAAAAAACGTTCTACGAAACAAAAGCGGTTGGTGTTGGTCCACATTGATTTAAACATGAAAGGGGTTGAACAGAGTGGAGAATATGTATTATACTTTTCACTAGTCTAACTAACTTAGCTGCAACCCCAATGCTAACCATAAGACCTCATATTTATGGTAATTAATTAGGTACTGCTTGTGAAGTGAGCAGATATTCTCGAGAAGGAAGTCTGGCTTAGATTTAGCTACTGGTTTGGTATGCAATCCTGGAGATTTTAGAAAAAGAAAAATTCCAAGGAATCCCCACTGAATGCCTTATCCTTACAATACAGGGAAAGAGGTTAGGCTGAAGAATCGCTTTGAAAGAGTGTGGAGAAACGCATTCAGAATATGTTGTCTGGTTCATGTATTATTAAATATGGTTGTGTATATTTGGCACAGTATGGATGGAGAAAAATCGCAAGTTGGAAACAAGTGCACACTTTACGAATCACCACCATATCGCCACACTCAAAAAAGGTTGCTTTCTTTCTCAAGCATTAAATGCCTTTCACTATTCACCAGGGATTCATGAAAGATCTCTTGAGGTAGCAACTTAAAAATGCTGCTGAACAGTTTGCTCTCCACTTTCTTCATGCTGTTTGTATCGTATCGTGTTCCGTGTACTCAACTCAATGCAAATCATTCAGGTAAATACTTAAGGCTGTATACGAAACTTGTTCCACACACTAGAAATGTTTGTGTTGACTTGGCCTGGCCTCGTATGAATTTTCTAACTAATTATTTCTTTGCGAAAAAAAATCGTGAGGGGGGCGAGAGGGAACACAAAAGTTTTTAGGTCCTTTACAGGATCCTCTCATTTTTTCAGCATTGCTCACATCCCATCAAAAGATGATTCTTTCAACTTTACTTCTTCCCACTCACCCAAATTATTTCGCCAATTAGTCATAGTTTCACGTAATAAAGGAAGATATTGCAAAGTTACGTAAAAACAAGAGAGGAACTAGAACAAGGTAACTTTTTTTCAGCCAATCGTTACAAGCAGCAAAAACAGTAATTGCTGTACGTGAGTTACGCAACACTTACAGTTCTAGTATACATAGATAGAAGAAGCAACTCCTTCCATTCTCCCCAAAAACTCCTTCACGTCTACTTCAGATTGTTTTTTGTTCTTCTAGCAGAAGCACTGCAATTTTTTTCCGACTTTCTCTTTCACAACTCCTGTCACAAAACCCTTCAAGACGAGAATACAACACGGAGGGTGAACTCCAACTATATTCGGCACCATAACATTTGACATTTTAGAAAGTCAAAAAATCTTGTCTTTTTTCCCTAAGCTGAACAAACCTAGTAAGTCTACGGCGTGTCATTTTTCTTCGCTATGTCTTCCCTTTTGGGGCGAGAGTCAGTCATGGAATGAAAAATAGAGCACGCTGAGACAACATATACTAGCTACATGTTTAACTAGTGTTCCTGACATGCAAAATGAAACAAACATCCGTCGGTCAAACACATCATGCCATATAAAAATGTATGTACATGTTCTTATATGCTAGCCAGTCTAAAAGAGATTCTTCCTCTTCCAATTTTCAATCTTACTACTTTGCATGCCTATCACAGTGATATTTACATTTCCCTTGCTACACTGGTCTTTCTCCGCCAACTCAATCTTCTTGATTGACTTGTGTTGTAACTTTCTAAGACGGGGAATGAGTCAAGATGAAATTATAGGTATGGTTGATGTGATGTGATGATATGCTGTGTCTGGAGAGTGCATCAAATATTCTTGAAGTGAAATTAAAGTGGAACCAAGTGAAATGAATAAAGTTCCCTTTTTACAATTGATATGAAGCCTCCAGTTCTACACCACTTCCTTTAATAAAACATGGGCTGCTAACTTATTTTTAGGAGAGAATAGATTTATGAGCTGGAAATTTAAGAGGCCTCCCTTTTACTACTCACCACACTTTCCTTCTCGGCCTTTGTTTCGAAGGAGAAAGTTTTCTACTTAAAATAAATACCTTGAAGGATTTCTATTTATGGGGTTGCCTTTTTAATGACTTTAAATAGAAAATACCTTCGCAATAATACCCCACTTTTGTTTGAGTTTTATAGGGATTTATCACCGAATAAAAATTTAGCTGCCACCCAAAACCGTCATGGCACAGCTATAAAATGGATAGTTTTGAGGCGAAACAAGGTCAAACGTGTGCTGTTTACCGACTCGGAGGTCAATTTCGCAACCTCAAACTATTGCAAAATAACATCAGTTTTGTGACAGATGAGCACAACTTTCAATTTTTTTGATAACAACAGCCAATTCCCCTTGACACATATTAGACAACTGCATGTGTACCTTGTCTTTTCATGCAAGATGTGCAAACTATTATATATTATGGACAAGTTCAAATATTGACAGTTAGACAGACGGATTGACGGCCACGAATTCTTAAAATGGGGCTATTTGGTTATGTATTCTTTTTGCTCCAATTTCTCGAGATAAAGGGAGTGTGGAATGGAAAAGAACTTGCAATTAATAAATATCATATACCGTATCGGGTAGCTAACCTTTTCTATGTGCGGTTTACTGCCGTGGGAGACAATTTAGAGAAACCGAGGAAGAAAAGAAACCTGCGCTGGTCGTAAACTATGCGCTTTGGTGATGCCACATAGAAAAGTCTTTAGAAACTCCGGTTGGATGAATAAAAAGCGACAGTCTTCCCTTGCCCCTTTTTCCCAAGGAGGAGAAAGTTTAACGGTATTTTCTATCACATCAAACACAAAGGGAAATGGAGAGGTGGTATTATTTTTTTCGGTTCACAAGATGAACACCCACGATGTTACGGATGTGTAAGGGTCTAGTGAAGCACTGCACTGCAGGGCGCGACGCGACCAAGATTGTGCTTTGAGTTGCCCATTCAAATTTATTTCTTTGGGAGAAAGGAAAGCAATTATGCTAATTTTTTATGGGCCCATTCCATGGCGAACATCTTCCCTTTTACTCCTAACGTGTCTGTAAACACACATACACACTCACATTCAGATGATGAGGTTATAGAAAACGCTAAATAAGGAGTGTAGCTCACAATGGAAACAAAAAATGGAACTGGAGCCGAGGGTAAAATAGGAATGACGATCAAGGACAAATTTGTATTGCTCAATATACCCAGTGAAATCGATAAGGTGTGCATGTGACATGATTCATGCATAATGCTTCCTATTATCAGTACAACGCTATCAAGTGATTGCATACTAGTACTTCCTCTCCTCTCGATTTCATTTGTCATTTAGAGGAAAAGTACCAAATATAGCAGTGTGTGTTACAAGGAGAACATGCAACACCACTCGATAATTTCCTAAATGAGGAAAGTCAAATAGCGAAACTTCAATTTGACACTTTTACGATTTCCGAGTTCCATAATGTTTGAAAGAAATCTTTATGAAAAGTGTATTAAATTTAGATTAGGCAAACGCAAGTGCTTTCTCTAATGAGCTGTACAACAAGGCTTAATTTAATATCACATTTTTCAGACACGCGTTGAAAACAACCTTGATTCACTCATTCTAACGTTCCGGAAATTACGGAAATAATTTGGATGAAGCTATAACATGTACATATATATTTATATATTCTCTGTGACAAGATGTGTTCGTCTCGTTAACAATATTCTTGCAATAAGTAACGTGAAGGGACACCGTCTTTGTGTGAATCCATCAACTCTGACCGTACCACGAAGGACAAAAAGTGAAAAACAACAACAGATCCTAGAAAAATAGGATCATTTTAAGCAAGCAAAAAGTACAATGGAAGGATTTTATTAGGTTACTTACTCAACCTACCCACCAGAAAATTCGCGAAACTAATGAACTTCTGATTGAGTAAGTTGTCAGGACGAGAAAATATGATATAAGATAATGATGTACGTAGGACGACGCCAAAGAGAAAATAGGAAGCATATAGCTCCACACATGTAGCTAATGAGCACAGTGCTATCATAAACAATTTTACCTTCATTTCCTCCAAATTATTATCAAAAAACAAGATCAAATGGGTAAGACACAAGGAGCATTTATGTGTGTTCTTGGAAGCAGAGCTTTATATGAAATTGTGCAAAAGGTAAGGAAAACAATGCAACGATTATTTTCCAGTGTAGGTACATATGCTACCCATTTTCGTGGAAAACATCGTGGAACTAGCCTATGTTCTCCGTGTATCCATAGAAGGGAAAGTAATTAGTTGATTTGGCTGCTTTCACTATTTTCCCACGGAGTATTTACTCCGAAAGAATCCCAACAAAATCCCTGAAACTTGTGTTGATTTGCTCAGAAATGAACCTTGTTTTCCCCCTCTCCGCAGTTGAGTAAAAACCCTAACGGAAATTATTTTATGAGGTTGCATTGTGAGTCGGACTTTTACGTCAGTCTACAACACTTTTTCAACCTTCAGTAGAGAACGATTGAAACAGAATATTTTATGGAGTCGTAATATTGAACTCGTTCTCAAACGACATAGTTTCAATCATAATAGAAAATAAAGGGAATAAAAAGGAGTGAGTAGGTAATACCAGATCATTTACTACCTGTACGACTTCATCATGATATTATGGGGAAACTTGTGCAACTGTAATAAAAAACTGAGTGGCATGATACAGTAAAAAGAAGTAGAGTAAAGGACAACAGCTCTCTTTTCCCTTTCACAATATGAAAATGAATGGTGGTCCACTCTTTTTCACTGTCTTGAGTCATCATGATTTTCTATTGTAATGAGAATGAATGATTTACATAATGGTCGTGGAAACGTCCAAGTCACTGACATTTTTCTCTTTTTCCTCGTTTCAATGAAAGTTTTTTTTGCTTTCAATTTCGTTTTTATGGCTAATACTAATACTATAGGGTAGTAGAAGAGTAGGAGAGAGAGTGTTGGGGGCGAAGAGAAAATGACAAAAGATAGAAATGAAAGTACCTGAATGAGACTGGAAAGTGAATGTTCATCATCATTGTAGGAGTGGATATCGTCAAAAGTTTCTCCTTCGCTGGTGCTACTACTCCTTTTTTCTTCGAGCCGATGATGATGCTGCTGAACGACGACAACGACTGGACTTTGGCTTTCTTCAAAGCACCTGTCACTGGGATGAGCCCTAACTTCTTTATCTACTACAGCCGGTGTCCTTCTGCCCCGGACTTGGCTCTTGCTTGACCATTTCAATCCTCTGAGAAAGGCTTGTATGACTAGCCAGCTTTTGCGAAATCTTCCTTGCTGAGGCTCACACTCGCTGCTCTCTTTACTAGCAGCACTCGCCTCCAAACTATTGGGAGAATCACTTCTTTCGGCGCAAATATCAGAACAAAAAAAGCCACGTTCACGGTGCTCCGAGCCTCTCATAGTTATGACAGCCCCATCACTCTTTTCCACTCTAGGTCTTCTTCTCCAGAAGCATAAGCTTGCATCTGTAAGGTTTTGCAAGCCGCAAAATAGTTCGGACCGATTCGGGGGCAATGCCATCCACCAACTTGCCCTGCTCCTCTGCCTCTTATCCCACTGACGAGAAGGATACAACAACCGACCTTCCACAAACACCTTGTACTTGACAACGGAAATCCGGAGCAACACTACCAAAACCAGTAGCAAAAATACTGAAAGCCAGTCTACCCCGAGTTTCTCACAAATTCTTAGGGTCACGTTGGACAACGACACAAAAGGGAAAGAATAGGGGTCGAGGTTTTCCAGAAGGAAATCCACAGGGCTTCTGCCTCCCTGTGTCAAAGTCACGGAGCCGCTCAACTTGACAGGAGAGTTTCCTCTCTGCTCTACTCCTTGCCAAACACTAGTTCCAGGTGAGATACCGCTAGGACCAGCCACCGACGGAATCGAAAATGAAAATGATGAGGATGAGGCTGAGGTTGACTCATAGTATGAGTTTGAACTTGGAGGCTCATGGTGGGAATTTGTAAAAACTCCCACTGTTAAAAGACCTGCAGTCGCAGAGGCTGCTGCTGGAGCGAGCCATGAGTGCACAACGGACGGGCATACAGTTGTTTCCTCCTTGTAGCACAGGAGATGCTCACTTCCAGTGCTATCTCCACCAGGCCCAGGTTTCCACTCGAAAGGTAGGAGAGATGACAATGTGAAAGCATTGCAAGTTCCAGCCACCACTTGCGAATTTACTAGGGCTTCTGTTGACTCCATGCTGCCAACGCTAATGTATCTATACAGACTGGTTGATGATCCTCACCCGAGAGAAATACACATCACCACACCACTGTCTCAATTTCCATCATATAATCCGCCGCTCTGGAACCAAAGCGTTGGAAAGGCTTC
The DNA here is from genome assembly GCA_034697805.1 of Orchesella bifasciata. Lineage (NCBI taxonomy): Eukaryota > Metazoa > Arthropoda > Collembola > Entomobryomorpha > Orchesellidae > Orchesella > Orchesella bifasciata. The sequence continues at coordinate 15,727 of JAQGAP010000162.1, forward strand.
ATTCCCCCGTCTCTCCAGATAACGACCAAAGAGCGGGGCTCAACTTACAATATATTATAATCCCCAAAAATTACACTAATTCTAATCCCATGATTCTTGACATGGAGCCCAAGTTCTTGGCTATGTTGCTCGATCGATAGGACGTGTGTTTCAATCTACGAGTTCTACCATCTCACACAAGGGAAGCGAGAAGAGAATGACAAAATAACTATACATTTATTGCATTTTCATTTATGCAGCTCAAAAGTTTGGAACAGCCAAAACAACGCAACAGTCGTCAGCATGGGTTGTTACAAAAAACCACACAAAAAAAAGCACCCGTCTTCACTGTCACAGCTTCTAAAAGTTGAGATCAATAAACCATGCACTACAAAAAAAACTGCAGTGGTCTGTACAGTGTGTGTGCAACACTGCACTGGCTCAGCATGCCACGAAATTCAATAAGAGTTGCATGCTAGCTCTAGCGAAACAACCTCATTTATTCACTTCGAATCACTTAAGCCGTTGAAAGACGGCTAGAATAAAACTAAAACGACAGAGAAAATCTATTAAACAACGTTGTTTCTCTGGGATCAAAAACACTTTTCTATTAGCCATACCACCTACCTTTTGTACTCTAGCATTACACCTTTTTTTATATTCTGCCTCTTTGTTATATGGAACACGGGGCTAAAAACAAAAACAAAGGCACTAGGATCGTATCATTGGCACACATTTTTTACGGGGTTTTATGTACCATTGCACAGTTTTAATTGCGAGAGAATTCGGAGAAGAACTCTGTTGTCTAACGATTTTTATAAATCAAATGGAACCATATACCCCACATGTTAGTTGAGTACCGAAAAAGAAACCCTGTAACATTCAATCAACTACTTCCATCTCCCCATCCACCTGAGTTTTCGCAAGAGTTGCAACAAATGAGAAATGATACGGTATTAATTTTTTGCAACCTTTCTCGTGCCCCAATCCCCCTTTCACCTTTTTTCCAAAGATCGTTATTTATTGGCTCCACAAAGGGAAAGGGATTTGTTTCTTCCCATACACCTTTCCAACTGTGGGGATTTTGAGAGTGTATTTATGGAACAAAATAAAAAAAAATTGCAAGGCAAAGAGAAAAATTAAATTCGGTGGAATAACTAGAGAGAACTACTTATTCAAAAATATAGACATTCTACGTCTTTGATGGGAGAATGAAGAAAAACCCTAATCCTCTCTTTGAGCACTTCCCTATGCAAGTAGTTTGGGTCACAAAGAAGAAGACTGATAACATCATGGCTTCAACCGATTGGAAGAAGTAATAAAAATCGAAAACGTATAAAGAGCGGAAAAGCATACATAACTCGATATCCTTATAATATACGTGGAGCTATGCTAGAGATGATGCTGCTGGTGATGATGATGATGATGTGATGTGTGGATGGATGTTGTGAGTGCAGATTTGTGTAGCACACTATGTGCAACACGCCATGACCGATCAGTATTTCAAAGTATTTGCAACGCACGGTAAGAGCATGAGAATGTATATCGCACCTTATCTTGTAGCCGAGTTGGGAGCACAAAAAGAAGCTCCATATATTATACAGATCACATCAGAGAGGAGCAGGCTAGTGAGTCTAGTAGCTGTTGCTATTGCTATTTTCCTGTTTTTTCCAAGTCGCATGGATCCCGTGAACACTATGGTTGTCGTCATGCCATATTATTCTTTTTTAAAAAAAAGAGGAGTCAACATACCGGAATATCTAGGCTTATAATGCCAATTTTTTCTTGGTTGGAAAAGAAAAGAGAGAGAGAGATGTCTAATGGGGAAAGCTGTTATTCTCTCTGTCTCCTCTTTCAGGTTGCGCTGCCTGACAACACCGCCACGCCACCACCAAATTCAATGCTATGTCGTGGGCTCCGTGTTGTACATATCATATTATATTATGCTGTATTGGCATTGTAACTACCTACACACTGACGTTATATATGGCAGCAGCTAATTTATTTTCGAAAAGTGAAGCGAGCAAGAAATAGTGATAAAAAGATGATGACGATGATGATAATTGAGAGTATGGGGCTGCTTAGCTTGGCTTTTGCATATAGGGATACAATCCGATCCGAAAAAACAGGCACGCTCCTCTCCTGTCTATTTCTCCATGGTATATCTCGGTTGTACACATGTTTACATTTAATGTTGGCAATAATGCAGATTCCAACAAAAAGGAGGCAGGGAGAGAGAGAAATGATCATTATTATTATTCGCGTGTGTGTCTTTGTACTGTGCTTATGAAGGGGAACAAAATGATGAGAATGATGAAATGCGACAGAGAGTCAGTAAAAAGTGAAATATTCTCTTGCCATTGCATCCCGCATTATACCAGACGGGAGGAGAAGATGGGATAACGTCTGTGTGTAGATCAAAAGGAACAAAGAGCCAGACGAAAGCCGAGTAGAATCATAATATAAGAGTGTGAGCGAAAAAAAAAAGTTTTGAGAAATAAGCTCAACCGCTCCACTTTCCTGACCTACAAAATATTTATGAAGTAGATGAGGGTACAAGATTCCATCCTCCGAGTTAGCATCTCTCTCTCTCTACTAGTACCATACCATGAGCATTTTTGTCTACAACTCTAGAAAGAGTAAATAGATAAATAATATGACGCTTAAAACCACGCATTACACGGACAAACAAGGAGCATCCGTGGTGGTGTATGGTGGTTGGGTAGCGGTACGGTGCAGTTTTGATATATTAAACTAATATGTTATGCATGTGTTCCATGTTTCACTTAAAAACATGGGGGATAATCCCATCCACATTTTTCTCTATTGCTTTATGATAACACCAGCAGCCAGCTGAACATCACCACCTATCATCGACCTCGTCTTCAGAAAATAGTTGTGATAAGCAACTGACATGCATTTCAAGGAGTACTAAAACCAAAAACAACTATGAACTCTGCCACTAGAAAAGCTATATAACGTGGCATTAACCACGCCAAAAGGCTAACTAACCCCGGTAGCATAAAACTCGAGATGACTTTTTGGTATTTAGACGAACGTGTGGGAAAGTACGCTAAATACATAATAAGCACATTCAAAAGTTGTCCGTAAGTTATATATGTCGTACAATGGGAATGGGAATGGAAGTGTGTGTATGTATACACCATGCCCATTACCCAACTTTTTATAATTTATAAGAGAAACCAAGAGCGGATATTTGAGAATTGTCTTTTCGTTTCTCCTGTTTGTTTTTCTCGCTGCTCATTCAACTTTTTTGGCAGCGAGTAATAATAAGCCACCTACAAGAAAACAAAAAAGTGCTCTTCCATCACAAGAGAAATGAGAGGTATGATAACAAGTTTGAGCCATGCCAATGCCAACCAACCAACCACACACCATTGCAAACTCATTAAGGATGGAAACGTAATTGAAATTTCTGGCAGTTTGGCTTCTACCACCAAATGACCAGGGAAGTACATTGATGATGAGTTGCGATGTGGACATGTGTGCGTTTTAGAAATACATGATGGAAACTAACAGCGTTTGTGTAAGTAATATGTTGTTACGTGTGGAAATTCAGGGGTTTTCTCTCCTTCTGGTAAAACACATATTGAAACACATCATCATCATCATCATCATCCTTCGACCACGGGAAAAATCGCCTATGGGATTTTTTGGCAGCAAAAATAATATATATGAGTGTAATAATCATTTTGAACAGCAAAGGAGCCTGTTGACTATCATCATTTTTTTGAAATGACATATGGCCATGATGAAAAGGCAAGATTTCATTTCATAAACTTCCAATTGCAATTTCTCAAGAGTTGGGCTTCTCACACAAGAACATTTTTGAAGGTGTACAAAGAGACAGGATGGAAAGTACACAGACGCAATTCACATTCGACTAGCTCGAGGGAAGGAAAGGAGTGCTTTGAGTAATAACATAATATAAGAGAGAAAAAAGAGACCAAGACCACTACACTGGTTTCGGTTTCATCTTCATCTCGTAACAGGAATTTTTAATACCATCAACTCAACTCAACTATTCTCTGAAACTTCTTTGTGTGTAGAGTTCCTAAGAACTAAATCGGATCATGATTCCCTGTTAGATGCTCATACCCAACTTTTAGTTGGAACATGCATACTTGAGCGATGGCTCTAAGCATGTAATACGTACGCACAAGGACACATTTCCACTATTTGTCCTCCTGTTCTTTTCAACTTTTTATCTGAAAACTTTCTTCTTTCAAAATTGAGGATGATAGTCAAAGGAAGATGAAGCAGACTCGGAGTGTTATTTTTACCCCCAAAAGAGATTCATAATATGCTCCTTAAACAATCCATTGTGTTCTGTTTTCGACTAGAAAAATGATATTTTTCATCTTTCATTACACACACAAAATATATACCATTTCATATATTATACATATAACTAATCACAATCAAGATGAGTTAGGGAGCACAGAGCTTCCTCCAGTTTCTCAAGTAAAGGATGAAGTGCAGGATGTTGTTCATTGAGTGAAAATCTCGTGTCCTCTTCCACTTCATGAATACTTATATAATGTAAGTCGACATAAGACTAAATCACATCACAGAAAGCCTCTTGTCATCTCAAGGCCAACTGAAAGAATCAGCATATGGATATAAGTTTGTGCTGGGCTTGCAAAAAATGTTCATGAAAAAAGATACATGTTATGCCCATCTCGATTCTTCTTGCTGTCACAAAAGGAAACTTGGTAAAAGTTTTTTTTGAATCAAATCTAAAATCTTATCATCCTGAGTAGGGAGCCGGTGCAGCGCAGTGTAGTCAAGTTTAGGTGAAGCTTGCAAATTTTCATTACATTATTCCGCGACCTTCGTCACACAAATAACATTCAGAACGACAACGACAGTGAGGTAAATACGGATTGTTCTCAACCTGAAAGGAAATCACTTTAGAAATCCATTTTGAGTCAGACACGATGAGTGAGGGTTGCAGGTATTGCATAAACATGAAAAGCATATTGGGTATGTATTAAAGCCATATGCATAGGATGTCGCATTGCTTAAAATAGCCCTAAACATGAGTTGCAGGTCAAACTTACAACATTCCAATGTCGAAATTAATACTCCCAGTTTAAAGTTGGAAAACGAGAAGAATCAATTTCAAACCAAGGAGTTCGTGCTGACTTTGACGTGAATTTGTACTTTGTTCGTGTAATCTTCTGTTGGATATTATTAGTTTCATTGCTGCGTATAGTAATTAGGTGGCAAAGTGGAGCACAACCTTTTTCCAGTAGTTCTCCACTACTTTATTAAATAGAGAAAGAGCAATTAAAAAAGATATTAACTTACCGACTATGGTTGACGTCACGGCCACGAGGTGACCCTCGACCCTTGGGGTTTCCTCCTCCAGCCAGCTTCTTCAACTGCTGCGCCTTCCTATTCTTCTTTTTGGCCCGGATGGCCATAACTGGGAACCACAAAAGGGAAACTCTCATTTTTATGTATTCTCACACCGCAACACGAAACAAAACCCTGGTACACACACCTATGTTCTAATCTACACGTCAAAACTATTCCCTTTTATCATGGTACACGATGACTACACAACACGATAACAGTTTAGCACAAAAACGAACTATAAATACGATACCAACACGGCTACACAACAACTATAGTGCTAAACAACATGATTATGTACATATGTACACCTCAAAACTGGCTTGGTATATATGATTGCATTTTCCCTTCTCAAATGCATCACCTCTCCAAATTAGTCTTGCTCTTATTAATTTCAATCCATCAATATCATTTCGTCCACTAAAAAATCCACTTGTTTTGACATTTTTTTGCAATAACCGTTTCGTGATATGGCTACTACTATTCCCGTCAGATTTTATGTCTACAGTCAGGCTCTAACCAGTAATATGTAAATGTAATGCGTAGGTTTTTCCCATTTAACAAACATACGTATGCAAAACTGAGACACAGGATCAAAACTAAACTCTGAAAAAGTTAATGTGCAACGTAAAAACCAGTTAAAAGAGCAGGACAGGAGATAGAGACTCGTCAGCGAATTAGTTAATACACCAAACGGCAACGCCGATGTGATACCTGGATTAATAACACTTAAGCCTCTCCACTTGCTTTCCTGTTCTGTTCGTCAACGTTTTATCCATCCCGTTCATGAAATGAAACCTTTTTGGTGGGATGGAATGTGAAGTGAATGCATTGTATATTATTCTCCTTCTTTCTCCTTTTGCTGTTTTAATAATACACTATATATGTCATCATGAACTGAAGGGCTATTGAACATGTGAAATATTGAACGAAAAATATTGCCGTTTTTTAGCCTTGCATACAATACTTCACATATCTATTCTAGCTACACTTACATTTTTAATACTCGGAGAATGTACACAAAAACCTGTATCAAACTATGTTCGTGCTCGATTATATCCATTTTTACGTAAACGGAATATTTAATAATAGTAGCAGTGGTGAACATGTTATCTAAATTCCATTCCGATACATATAAGTACACAGCCATTATTATTGTCTTTTTTTCCTACAAAAAAAAGTAATATATAACATAAACCTTGACTTTTAATACATTCAACAGCCCCACAAAAAGCTAGTTTGAGTTGCCGCTGTTGCTAATTTAACAAAATTTTTGTCAAGGCCAACCTCAAACATGAAAATGGATTAGCATTCACCATACGCAAACAATATATATGCAGCCTTTTTCCTAATATGCTTTCACTTCACTTAGTTTAGCACAATGACAACGTGACATTGGAAAAGGTTGAAGTTGAAAGTTAATTCAAACCATATTGCACACGTATACAAACTGACATGACAATGACACATACATACATCAATAGTATGTGTTTTTCTACGTGAGTAATGGAAAGTGGAAAGATATTTCATTTATGAAATTCATTTATTGTGTCCCTTTCTTTCTCTCACTCATCATCAATTTCACTCCAACTTTTTCTCCGGGATAAACAAACTTCCAAGGTAATAAACAAGCAACCCACAGTTGCCCATGTTAGTAGACAAAATATCGATTGATGGATAGAAGAGCTTGTGTGTCAAATAAATTATTATTCTGTTACTTTACATGTCATGTCAATAGGGAGACAAGACAGAATGCGGGACTCTGTGATGTGAGGACTAACATATATATTCCCAACTAAAAGTTTTCCCTTCATCTTCATACAGACTGAAATTGATAGAGCTCCTTCTAAAACGTTGGTGACTGAATGATGTGGCTTGATTATGATATATGGGTTGGTTTTGGCAAAAGTCGGAGACGTGGAAGATAGTCGGAAAGTCAGAGAAATATGGCAAAATGGCCAATACAAAGATTCATTTTCTTTTCATTATATCCAAACAAGCAATGGGAACGGTGAGCTGATGCTGAAAAACTGTTTTCCTTTCCCTTTTTGAACTTTTGCCGTGGAATATTCCAACTTCTCGCTTGATTTCAATCTGTTCCCAACGACAAAAGCTGCTGGTTGTTGAAAAAAAGGAGCTCATAAAGTTTTATAAAATCTCAAGGAGAGAAAACCTATATGCTTACTGCTGCTCCGGCAAATGAAAAAGGCACATGCATTAACGATAAGGATGGGAGACTAGAATAAAAAAGTGGGAACTTAGGAAAAAGTAGTGAAAGCTTATGGAAATGTACACACATGACAACTTGTGTGTACGAGAGGTTGAGGGGAATGCGAATGTGGCCAATGTAATCTACTTGACTTCACGGGAAAGTAGGTAGTAATATCCAAGCCTACTATGATAACAGTCAAAGTCCTTGTCTCCTTTTCATTAATAATTAATGCAATGAAAACGAGATTAGCGGAGAGGTAAGCCACTAAAAACGTAATAACTTGCCCTTTCTGTCAAGTCTTATAAATTCGTCAGTACCTAAAGGTATATTTAGCATGGCGAAGGTTGAGCAATACTTTCCGAAGGTATTAAACATTACTCAGCCTTCGCCAGGTTCTATGGCTGGTTTATTTTATTTTCCTAACTAAAATTTCATCACTTCATCGCGCAATTAAATACGGTTGACATGCTCGTTTACCGTTCATTAAATTATGAGCGTGATTTTCAAACGAATTTTTAGGTAATCTGTACAATCGGATAAAAATGTCAGACGAGGATGTTGTTATAGAGAAACGCTTCTAGTATTTCCTAAGGGAACAGTCGCAAATGAAATGAGTTTAGTTTGACTTTGATCGCTAAGCAGTTTATATTGGCCATAAAACTCTCCACGTTTAAGTCTACGGCTGCTTAGGGCAGGATTTCTAGAGAACGAGTAATTTTCTGCCAAACTACATTACCAAAATCAAATTTACAGATCTACATCTGCAAATAAAACGGAAATTTTGTGTAAATAGCTACAAGCGCAAAGGAAGCTGCAAAGTTTATATGAGAAATTCAATATAAAACGCTGCTACTTTAGCTTATAATATGTGCTTATATGCATACATATGTTTCTACTACGATCTGCAAGTTGCGAGGCAAACGAGACTCCTCCAGTGACTGACTGACTGATGGAGAAATGATGACCTGCACTGGGGAAACGGGAATCCAGAAAAATAGAATTCCGGTTAAAAGAGTATTCTAGACTGGGATCGGATGCATCATGCCTTTTCAACAGCATATGTAACATTCCCTCCAGACAATAGTCGACCAGCACGTAGCCATACATGAATGTAAAAAACTGCTGAATACCAATACACGGCCACTTAATAAAACATTATGTGAGCTCTATACCTACTCATGTTCCTGAATAGAAAAAATGTAGATGAAAAGGCAGCTCACATACGTGCCGGGTTGATTGTGAGCATGTTTTCCCTATACCTTGTGTAATATGATGCGGAGTGAGGGATGGGAGAAAGTGGCCGAGAAAAGAATAGCCTACAAACACTTCCCTTTTCAGATATTGTTCAGGTGTTAAAACACCATAAAGAGTAAAGGGTTGAATACCTAATCCTTTTTTTCTAGACATGACATCATCATTGATACATACATATTATGGGTACATGCATAACATATCATAACTGCACGCAGTGTTTATATCGATCGGTATCACAACAACAACATTATTATAGACCTCCTTGGTGGGGCATAAAACCTATCGTTTAAACCAATCCAGCCACCATTCCACCACAGAATTACTCTGCTCAAGGCTTCCTCCACCGAAATAAAAGTTCTTTGTCCTACTAGCCGGATTCGGTTTCACCTGCGTATCCTTTATACACTACCTAAAATACTGTGTGGAGTAATAAAATCCGAATATATGTAATAACGTAAAATGACCAATGACTCATGCTTAAATAAAGTTACATTATATGACGAAGCGCTAAAATCTATGTATAGAGTTCATTCAATTATATAACTTGATTATATCATTAATAAGTAGTCTAATTTGCAACCTTCTACATCATGACAATTATGCCACCTGGCTAATGTTATCTGTTGACATTATGATAATCCTGAATGCTGCCGCAATGCATAAAAATCTTTCACAAACTACTTACCACCCCCTTTTCGGTTTTTCGAATCGCGAACGCGGCAATCTATCCCGACCATGTTATTTTCGCAGCGATTTGATTTCATTTTGCTTCATTGACTGAGAGTTCTAGTTGAAAACAAGCGGTTATAATACAATTCGTTAAATATCAATCTAATGGCAAAAAAGACAATCGCTATAATTAAAACAGGATCAAGGCCAAATAATTATACCCAATCTTAAGACTATGTTTTTAGCTGAAGACATGGTACAACCCGACACCAATGAGCAAACCAAACAGTGGAATATTGGAATAATATGAAGATATCAATTAAAATAAAATAGTGCCACCAGTCACCACACTACTTATCCGAAGGAGAAAGCAAAGAGAGACAGAGAAGAGCACAGCGTCACCTACATGCACCCGAAGCAATGCGACGAGTCTAGAATTTCCTAGTCAAGATAATGCAGTATAATTATCATTTTTAAAGTGGACTGACATTTCCAGTTCATAAAAACCTTTATCATGACGAACCGATCTTAACAAATATTCCCAAACAAATACAATACAAGGATCAGTTAGTAAGATATGCCTTTCCATGAAGAAACAGGGTTTAACATGGCATAATACAGATTGAAAATTGGACGTCAAGCAATAAACAAGGGTTTGCAAACAACTACTTTCTCTTGGCTGATTTACTGTCATTGCTTAAATAAAATGATTTAAATGTAATCAACTGGCATTCAAATGTAAGGCGGTAAAACAATTGCTTTTTCGCCAAGTACTTATTAAACACAAATTTGAAAGTATATGATTTTTACATGTATAAGTTCTTTTACTTTACAATAATGAATCGATCAATCGTCAAAAACTTTGGAATGTTTAAATTAAATATTATGTCAATGCACGAAATCTATACTACAATGTTTCTCCATGAGGAAAGGTATATCTTTATCAAACTTAGCAATGACTCTGCAATAAAAATCTAGACAAAAATTGATGACACAAGACATGCAGCTTAAAACTATTTAAATAAATATATGTTATTCAATGATGTCTTACCTCTCCTGTTAATTTCACCTTTGTAAACTTTATCCATACGCGACTCCAGGGCTGCAACTTCTAACAACTTCTCCGTCTCAATTGTTTACTAATCTCTTTTTATAAGACTGAATGGATGTGGTTAAACTTTGAAGGAACAACAGTAACTTCACTATTAAAATGTGGTCAATCTCAGTCACACCGTTTTTGTTTTCCGGTAAAAGACAAGAGTGAACTAGTTCTCACTTTAAAACGGCACTCGATATATTGCACGACATAAAACTAGTCCAGTTTAAAAAGTAAAAGGAAACAAACCTTTCCAATCTACAAATCTCTCTAAGAAGAATCGTCAGTGGCAATGGTTTGTATCATAGAGCACTTGAATAAAGGCTTGCATTTCTCACTGCGAAAGAGTTCCTGTTGAAATTGGGTCGGATGCAATTCTTTTGTCTTTTCCAGTTGCAAGCCTACACGACTATTAAAATGACTTAGGATGATAAGAAGTGTCCAAAACTGTTAAACATTTGTCACTGGCTCTCAATTCAACTTGACTAACCAATGACCAAAGCAATTGTCTTGGAATTAAAAAGGGGATTTTTTAATGGCGCTGTTATTAGTGTTTTGGTTTTATTATTATTTGATGTGTATGATGTTGTAGATGACGATTAGCTGGTTGGGTATTTTCTTAATGCTGGGGATGATGATGATGGATTTCTTCTTTGAGAGTAATATGTATAACCGTAGAGCTTGTTTTGTTACATTACTTTTTTTTAGTAAAGTCAGTGGACACGACCAACATGATATTTAGATGTGAAGGCATAATAAGAACAGTATTATATCAGGATGAAATACATAGGGAAAAAATAAATAGAGAGAAGTGCAGCACAAGTACTCGGTGAGAAGAAGTATATAGAAGGAGCAGCAGGACAAGAGCAAACGGAGAGGAGAGGACGAGAGCACCTTTTTTGAAACTTGATCCTGGCACCATCAGTAGCAAACCTCGAAGGAGAGATAGGCAATAGGCACAACAGCAATAATAGAGCTAACGCAAACCTTTCAAGCATTTTTCACATTTTAGCATAGTATTAAACCCCATTTGTTATCCCGTCCCGTCCCGTGTCTGTTCCATGCACCAAAATGAAATGAGACAGGCGAGTTTGGTCCCCACAGCGCACAATTTCCCTGAGACGTTTAACGTAGTGCTTATTCTAATAATGCATGAATGGGTCTTGGTTTGTATGGAATTAATGAACTAATACCAATGCAATTAGAATGGGGCGGTTTGAGACTTGCTGGGAATTCCACCAAACTATCTGTATTAATGATATTGATTGAAAATCTTTGACTAATTTATGTTCTAATGTTCGTTCTGGTGAAAACCTGGTTTAATCAATGTAAATAATTGTGAGTTGACTTTGCTCTAACCACCTCATCAAATTCTCGTTTAGAAAGGATTTCATAAATTGTTACTAATTTCAAGTGCAAACATGATTGAATGTATTAAAGTAAACCCTAAACCATGAAAGATTCTCGCTTCGCTTTTGTAGAGCTTTGTTTTCCACGAGCAGATACCATGCTGTAGGGCGAATGTTGAATTCTTTGGGGTGTATCCGGCTCTACCTAAATTTATATGTTCTGCTGTTTTAGTTTTAAAATTAAGGAATTTTGGACTCTGTGCTGGGATTGAGGCAAGAGGCCGCAAGAGGTGCTCCGTAGCCAAAGTCATATCATCATCACCATTCCGTTGTAGGCAATTCTTTGGAACACGGCACGGAGAATTTTACATACGGTTGCTACTGCAGTGTCTTTTAAGAATTTCTGGCGTGGTTTGGTGGTGTAACATAGTGGATTGCATTGCATTGGCTCAGGTTTGGTACAAGGAAAGAAGGCCAGACCAGCCACTGCACATTATGCATGTACATCAGATGTGCATTGTGCCATAATTGAAACCTCCGTTCATCCTTGATCCTCTAGAACTGTGCTAAACCCTAAGCTCAACACAATCAGGTCATCTAATATGAGAAAAGTTTGTTGATAGGCTATGCATGAAAATTTTATTATGCATGCAAACATGTCTCAATTATTGAAATCAATTTATGGACCCGAGCGTCTTCCATCGTCCAATTCAATTTTACATCCATCCATACTCAACCCGAACTTGTACCCTGCCAAATATCATTCATTCATTCACTGGAGCAGCTTGTTCTCCAAAAACAACTTTTCATTTTCTCAAATTTTATTAAAAATGGGATGAATACGATTCACTGGAATATATCTCAAGAGGATCATCCAGTTCCTGGAAAAGTGTATTGGAATACAAGGAGCATGCCTTGCTTGTTAGTCGTAATAGACTAGGAAAACGCTCCTGGTTTGGTTATCATTATCATTGTATTGTGTAGCAAACCACTTCTATCTTTAGATTGGGTGCTTGAGACAACCGAGAAAGTGGCATTCATGCTGATCATCATGAGCACAGTTTTTACAGGTAAAACGGGAAGATCTGCTAACACGACAAAAGCAAATCTAAATGAAGCTGGGATATAGCTGTCTAGTATAGAATGGTATAGAGATGTTTCATATCATTTGCCACTAATAATACGTGTGCCAAAAGGTCTGCTCAAGTGAGTAGACCTCTTACTTCCACTGCATCTCATCCGTTTTGTTGGAATATAGTATGCAATGTCGTGCAACATTGTTTTCTTCATCATCATCATTCTCATCATATTCTCGTGTGTTGCGACAAACTCACAACAAGCAGCCAAGGAAGTAACATGCCGTCTTCTGGTCTGGTCAATAAAAAACTCCAAGCTCAACTTCTTTCCTCCCATCTCATAAAGCTGGCGATAGATAGCGTAAACAGGAGTCAGAATTTTGCAGAGGTTGTTGAGTTGCTCATTGTTCCACTCATGGAACAGCATTGCTGAAGTTCCAACATTTCGTTTGAGAAACCATTATTCCCCCGGATGGAGTGAGACACTGGATGTGGATGGGTGTTTAAAGACGTCTCCAGTTTTGTTTTCAAACCTATTGATATCAAAAGCTCTTTATGAAGATCGAAGTTCATCTCCTGTCACATCACGTGACACAGGAGGTTACTACTCAATCGAGGCGCTCTCTTCTTCGCTAAGAAATCTTATTGACGTCGTGTCAATCATAATGTTTGGCAAGCTTTTTATGTTAAAACATAAATGAAAGATAAGCTAGCGAAACTGTAAAAAAAGAGAGGTACTAATAATAGTAGAAACCTCTGTTTAACCTTATTCACCATTTTCTTCTCCTGCTGCTGGCTACATGAAAACTCTTTTTTTTGCAACGTTCATTTTCTATATTGACCAAGTATGTTTAGTCATATTTCATTCCAGGAATCGCCTGCTGGGCTATGTGGGCTCGCGCTTGCAAAACACAATTGAGACTTGTTGTTACATATAATGTGCACGTCTATGCTTACTTAAGTTTCGTTGTTGTTTCTAGCTTTAAAAAGCTTTCTTGTATTGCATCCTTTTTAAGTGATGGGAAGTGAGCTGGGATGTTGTCTTTGAGAACGACATTTATAAGTGTTCATATAACGTCTCCGATTTCCAGAATGAATCCTAAAGTCAATTCATGAATTAATGCATAAATATATCATGTAATCCTATTGTCGTCATTCAATGCAATATGATACAATCTATTGTGCTGAAATGCGTTGGATAGTCAAATACAAAACATTTTAGTTTTCATTGAATTGAGGAGCCACGTCGAAGACATGAATTTTACAAAATTGAGGAAAATTGAGCAACGATTTTTACTCCAATGACATTTTTTTTTGCTAAAAATAAACCATCTTTTTAATCAGATCCGGTCCCAAGAATCCATTTCAAAGGGGTAATAATATACATTACACATTCCACATTCCACGTGCCATCTACATCAAACAAATGTTATAGGCCATGTCACGGCACAGCGAGAAAAAATAGTCACTGCTAAAGTTCAATAATCCTCCAGATTCTTACTTATCTATGAGGCATTCATTTCATCATATTTTTTTCTTTCAGCAAATTTGCATTGTTAATACAGAGCGGACGCGTTTATCCAATCATTTTCTTTGAAGCTTAAGCAACATCGTTGAGGTTTTCTTTCTTAGCATTATTAATGATTATCATTGTAACATTGTGTGGTGTAAAGAACTCTCTTTGCTATCAAGACCAAGACAGCACTTTCTTCTGAGCAGTTGTGTGAGTTACATCCAAAAATAAAACGTAATTAACGTATATAGTACCACACGATACAAAAAAAATCACAAAAAATCCTCATACACATTATGCAACCAAAATTATTTGGTTTTGGACAAGTTGCAAGTTGTATTGTGGCACATGGAGTTTTATCCGGCCAAGAGCAGCTTGAGCAACAACGTTTTGTCGTGATGAAGCATGTCTTCTGTCTTCTCTTCTCTCAAGATTTTGAGTGAGCTTCAAAGACTCTCTCACCACTTGTACGTAATGTTAGCTAACCAAGTTTTTTTACTGACACAAATGCTTTTGTGTGTTGAACTTGTAAATCCCAATATAGGATGTGATGTGACCATATAACTATTTTTGTGTATCTATATCTCTTGGAAAATCCGGCCTAATCAAAAGGGGCCTATTTCTTTCTGATTGTCTACCTTTCTATCTTTAATCCAATTACTGGTTAAACTTTTATTTGAACCAACATCTTCTCCGCTGACTCATTTCTTGGGAGATTACCATCATCATTGCATTCCTATAATGATGTTATGAATGAGGAGGAAAAAAAACAAGAAGCTTCACTAAAAAACAATCTTTGTTCCAAGAAAAAGGTGAGTGTTTTGTTGTGTTGGTTAAACTTACTCCCAAAGTGTAAAATTCCCATGTACATGAGCATCTGAGGAAAATCGATCATCGCATCCCATTCACTTCCCATTGGCAAACAAAACTCTAAAAAAATCATCAGCAAAATTCCTCACTGTTTTTTGAAGACTTGATAGGACGGAACAACGAGATGGTTTCAACGGGAAAAAGTGTGTAAGAAACAGGTAAGTAAATGGTTGTGTAAATCATGCATTAATGGAATTTCATTCCACCCCATTCCACAGGCCTTTCTAGATATACATGGCATGATGTGCCTAAGCACATTTTCTCAACCGTTGCTTTTCCTTATCTGGGAGTCCAGGAGTACTTATTGTTAATGCTGGAGGATGCTTAAACCCCTAACTTGAAGTAATGTACAATTTAGTAAGGGAAGTTATAATGTACAGAATGAAGTAAAAGTCGACGCTGTACCAAGGAACGACTGATGGATAAGATGTTTCCATCTTTATGATGAATTGATGATAATAGGGTTTTTTTTAAATGTAACTAGACTGTTTGTGTTTGCACTTTGCAGACGATGAGATCATTTTCTTTTGGAATGAATAGTAATACATAAATGAAAGGCAGCTCACTAAATATTATTCTTACTGCTTACTCTTACTGCTGGGCAAATACAGAAAACTACTAGTGAAAAGCTTGATGGGTGAAATGAGTTAGTTGGAGTAGCCTCATTAATGATGAATAGCTGGGTTCATCAATGTTAATATTTGTGTTGTGAGCTAATCACATGTTTTCACTACACACTCACTCACTCGTGTCATCTCAGTTGAGCATTAAACTCGTGGACGTGTCATGTCGTGGGCTCTTGTATTTTTGCAAGAGACCAGACCAGCACTAGAGCAACTCAATTGAGAGTCTTTCATGCATACTTGTTCACATGGCTCTTAAGGTCGGGTCATCACATCATAGCCCATTTCTGTAAACAACATAATATTATGAACATGAGCAACTCAAAGTCAGAGTTAGCGGAGCCCGAAAGCGCACAAACAACATTGTGCTAATATTACGGGGAAGTGCTTAGAATCTCATTTTGATCAATTCATGATCAAGGTAGCGTGAACAAAATAGAGTGTAAGCAAAAGCATGAGCATTACATATGTATGTAAATGTTGTAGTTTCATTTCGTAGTAAAAGCAGCTCCAACAATTTGTGCAAACTATGAGCCAACACACGACAGTTGTACCATGGGTTACATTCCAGAACGTGATAGTAAAGCTGAAGGCTAGAAACGGCTTCAACATGCATAATGTCGTCATCATCAAAATCGTGTTTTTTCTTGCTTCACCTTAAATATATACATTACTGACCAACAAATGACATTCATACTTATATGTATACGATACAGAATTTATGTGTGAAAAGGTTTCAATAAGTTGTGTACACACGTTCCCTCCTCAGGCCACGATTTACTTTAATGTTCTCTGCAAATTATTCTTTGTTAACGGAGCTATTAGCACGTAACATAATATATTATGTAAAGCTTGCCGCCGTTGTGGAACTACAGTCCGAATTGCAACCGTGGATATAACGAGCCATCGCAAATTTGTCGGAGTTCCCCAAAGGACGAGCTAAAAAAGTAAAGCATCATTTTGTTATCATCACGAGTCCATCTTATCTCTCGTTATATTTCTCCTTTGCTGCCGCGCGCTCACACACAACTCTTTCATTTGGTGTGCCTACCTCACCTTGCTGCTTGCGGTACTAACTTCATCATTGAAAACTAATCAGTTTATAGATGTGAGGATACCTATGTCTCATCAGTTTTAGTTGGTGTTGCATTGGTATGGCATATGAACTAAATTCTTTATTATACATATATGCGCATCATGCTAATATGCATAATATCAGCATTCCGCGAGCAAGACACATTTTTATGTTTTAAGTATCTATCATCCACATATATTTCATCTGCTGGTGCAAAATTTCATTGCGATGGCATCACCATCACAAACTACTTCATGGGGCTCCTTGCAATACGTAGAAAATCGTGATGATGTGTGATGACCACGCAACCAACATGTAGACATGTATGCAAGTAAAGTAATAAAGAAAACAATATTGTATTACAATGCGTAATGTGCACAACACGTGAAGCATGTATACAATGTAAGTAGTTTCAAATCCGTATTTTACCCTTAGCTTTGAGCATTATATCATAATACAAAGCATCTGTAGTTTTTTTTGCACATCTCACAATCAGCAATACCATATTTGAGTGAGTCGCTTGGTTAGACTGTGTTTTGGATCACATTGGAAAGTTTGAAGGGAAGATATAGTCAACCTGGTGATAATATGGTGGTGTGGTCACGATAATGCTCATTACCACCAACATCTGAGAATACTTATGATTAGGTTTTTAGCATGCAGGTTGGCTTGGCATGTCCCATCCGTGTGACTCTGATTTTGAAGATTAAGAGACACAAAGTAGCAACAGTGTCGGCTCAGCACAAAAAAAAAGTTTTGTAAGTCATTTGGTATTCATCATCATCCGTATATTTAGCACCTAATTTTTTATCTGTCTGAAAGCTGACATCAGTTAGCTCAGTTCAACGCTTTTTCCCACATAGAATACTCGGTAGCGTTTTTAAAATTTGCTGAAGATGGAATCGGGGGAAAATACATCATCATCGTCGGATGTAGCCCTAAAAACAGCAAAAGCAAAGCAATTAGGATAATTCTATTGCCTTGCATATTTTTCTTGTTCGTAAGTGCATTGTAATCCGTATTGCGGCATTGACGATTTTTTTACACCCTTATCTAACTTCTGCTGTGATGTACATAATGTATGAGAGAATGAACTGATGCTCACATCACTTCACAGTCTCAGCTCAAACTTCTTTAAACTGCAGGTTTCAAGTCTTGTGTTGAATAGATATAACATTGCGTCACATTCATATAAGAGCTTCCACTTGCTTCTAATACATGGGAGCCAAACGCCAAAAGCCACCCACACGTAAAATGCACTTAAACTTTTATTATATAAGCGATATATGTTAATAACATTTATGTGTATTTCTATACACAGTGGTTGGTGAGCATAAGGACTTTGTTATGTGTGTACTACACGTATGTGTAGTAAAAACTGCTTGTTATCATCATCATCATCGCGATGTTGTTGGTTTGTCAGATGAAGTAATATGCCATCATTTGCACCACAAGCTTTAGGAATCAGTCTGAGGAGTAACTTTGATCCAGAAAAGTGGTGCTGTAGACTTGCTCCTATTTTTCTCAAAAGGAATCCCAAGATAAGAAGCAAAACGTGCGGCGTTTCTATCTCTGGTTGTGAGAATCATATCCAGTTTTGTTAAGTTGGATTTGGATTAGCCTCCATTATTAACAGCGACTTTGCTCAACTTTTATTTAACTTCAAAATTCAGTGCCGTTGGGTTGTGAACTGCGATCCTGAACAATTTCATCCGAAATCTTTAGGCAGCTTATATTGGCACAAGGAGAACCAAGGTCTAGAATATCGAGTTTGAATCCCCTGGAAAAGGAAAATGAGTTGTGCATGCGGTTGATACAAATGAGACTCCATTCCTCATTGGAAAGACGTAAATAGCAAATAAATATTTGAGTAGGAGCTACAGATACCCAGTTTGAGTGAGAAAAAACCATTTATATCTCGTATCTGATCAAACATCCAGCTCAAACGGTGAATTGCATGATCTCCAAAGTTTCAGTGTGAGTAGTAGTAGTCTACCAAGAGGAGCAAGAAGTTGGTGCAAAGTTTGTATTGGTGCTTCACGTTGGCGTGACTCATGCAGCTTTTTTATGCAGAACCCTCGTGTTCAATGGATCACTGACTTGACTTGAATGGAAATAAGAATCTTCATCCCAGCATATTGAAACTACGTGAATGTATCAAATTTAATAGTTTAGCAGCCTAACATACGATCGGATATTTTTTTTACTATTTTGTTACCGAATCAACGTTACGTCATCATCGTTTAATCGGATATTGATGTGATTTGACTGAACAGTATCAGGGTGCAATTGCAATTGTGTTCTAAAAAATACATGCATACCTGTTTTTACATTTAAGCCATCTATACTTTGCGGTTATTCCAACGTTCGTTTCACGAAGGACATTTCTCGCTGAATACGTCAACATCATCGTCATCGTTATCACCAGTGTTTGGGAATACGTTTGATTTCTTGGAAGCTCTCGAGTTGGATTAGTTTTGAGCACACTTGACCGTAAGTTTGATATATTTGAGTGTAATCCATGCCAAAAGGTATTCATGCATAAGTACGGCGCGCACTCTTGTAGATAAGCATCTCTTACCTTTCCCCAGTTTCGGAAAGTGTTATGCTTCTTGGAAAAAAGGAAGAGGAAGGAAGCATTTGTTCACACCGTCCTGACTTTACTTGTACCCAATTCCGTTGTAGAGGTGCCAGGGCCAGCACAGCTCTCCTGCTCCGGTGAGAAAGTTGTCTGACCTCACCACACTTCCATTGCTCGCTAGAAAGTTTTCCAACAAACCATTCCAAAAGTTTTCCCTCGCAAAACAAGCAAAAATAGGTACTCATTCCATTTTTTATTTCTCTCATTCAAGCCAACTCCTGGCTTTCATGTCACTCAATGAGAATCAAATGGGTTTGTTGAAAGCATAAAAACATACATTATATGACACTTTACACAGAAGCGGAGACAAACTAAATAATATCTTACATTCCACATACTAAATGTATCCGAAAATGTGTAGCTTTCTTCATGGCACGCTTGGCTGTTCTAGTGTATTAAACAAAGTAGGTGGTTATTGCACTCCATGCTGCTGCTGTTGGACTGGACACTTAACATCTGTAGAAATGAAGTTTATGGAAGTTGAGTCAGACAGATCTGCTCATGCATGAAGCAAACACGGGAGAAGAAAGAGTTTTAAGTCAAAGCGAGCAAATGGTCACACAAATACATTTCCTGACGGGAAAAAATGGTCCGAGTTTTCCTGTCAGGGCATGTTTTATATGCGTTTCCGCATTTTCAATGAACCATATTTACACTTGCTAACATACCATGACATCACGTTCAGTTTCAACAGAAAAAGTTTGGATTGGACGTGTGTACGGTTTCCACACGCCATGATTTATATTGGGCTTCTGAGTTTGTCGATACAGTTTTGGGAAAACTGTTGTAAATTCAGTTATGAAGACTGCGGACAACGCCAGTAAAATATTAACGATGGCAAAAAATTAAGCGTAAAAATATTGGCCCTGTCGCCGTCCTTTGTTTTTTGTTGGGTTAGGAACATTTTTATCGTCTCCAATGTCGTCTACAGTTGTTTCTCGGAAATAACATGGTATTGTACATGTATGTATTAAAAGCGCGTTGTAAATGTGAACAATTACAGTTTCTCGACTCCCTTCTTGACTGACATTTATGTGAAAATGAGCTGATGCACACCGCAAAAGTTTATTTCTCTGTCGTTCTCAGCCTAACGTAACTGTCAGGGAGGGTGATCAACTGAAAAAGTGACAGGTTGGTGTTTGTGGTCTCACTGCTCTTATTTCTTGAATTTTGCTCTGCAATACCATCCTCATTGCTACCACGTTAATGTACAAGTTTATAAGGCTTAGGAAGTACGGACAACTTGGTTAGTTTTCCGAGAGACATTTATAACTTTCCCGAATCGAATATTCCAAGATTATTTATTAGTGGACAAAATGGGTTATGGGAAATAATGGGAGCAAAGTTTTGGAAATTATTCGAAATGGTTATATGTCAGATTATTTATTACGGAACGACGGTGATTAAATGGCGTCGACTGATAGTCAACGTGGTTTTCGAGAGCCGGCAAAAGTTGGTGAATGCTTGCGATTGACTTGGTAGAGCAGTGACAATCCTTCTATTCAATACGCATCAAAATGTCGGGTTAAAACTTAAAGCCACAACAAACCTATCACATACTTTTACATTGCCAGAGAGTGAGAGGGAAAGGCCGGATACCAACGGCATTTTCATATCAACAACAACTAATCCAATAGCTGTGCTGTTTACGCTACACCTATTCAACTTGTGTCAGGTCACATTTTTGTCATATACGTACACAGCAGTAAAGCAAGAAGTAGTAGTAAATACTGAGAAACGGTTTAAGTGGCCTTAAGAATTTAACTTCGGCTCTTGGAATGGCTTATACAAAGATATGTATTTGTACGTAATGTGTATATCATTATATAATCAATTCGAAGATTATAACACCTTCTACTCTTGGATATACGTACGTCTATACTACTTGCATACATGTTTTGGAAACGGCGTTATCCCCTCTAGTTTGTCTGGCTCACTTTCTAAAAGTCTTGAAAGGGACAAGCAGATGAGAGTTTTTTGCAAATATACGCAAAAGGAAGAGAGGGCAATGACGGTATGCCTTTTAAATGTGTTGAATATATGTGTCATAATGTACATAACGCTTTCTACAGTGGCAAGCGGAGAGAGAGAGTGAGTGAGAGGGAAACGAAGCGGGCACGGGACTTTTTGGAATACCAAGAAAATCCGAATTGCTACTCTTGGCTTTCCTAGACCCTGACTCACTCACTGCTTAGGTGGAGACCGCATCGGTTCTCATCACATGTCTTCTCTCTCTCTCTCGCATTTTGTTGCTCTTTGTAGATTCCATTCCACAACGACTCACCACCACTGCCACTTTGTGCTACCACAGAAATATCATGCCATTTCGGCATCGCTAAACTAAACTCAATTACTGGCTCGACGACAGAGTCTTGGTATACAAAGAGCTGGCCAGAGTCTGAAAGCAATTTTGGTCATCTATGACAAATATTTTTTATAACGGCAAATATCCACTCTCAAACTAAAAATACTCAGCGGGTTTTTCTTTGATCTCATCGTCTTATCGACTTTCTGCAATTTGTCGTTTGATAGGATTGTGTAGTGAAGAAAATCTTTTGAAATTATTACATAACACGAGAACACTCCAGGGTAGATCCCAATTACAATCCCATTTTGTCAGACACGTATGGATTTTGCATTAGTGCACGTGTTCCCAAGTAAGTAAAAGAGTCTTCAGAGGAACCTAGTTGAGTCTGATCTCATCCTCAGCGGAAGGAAGAAGTATTCCTCAAGGCAGGAAGGAAGAAGAAAACGCAGCAGGTGAAGGTGAACGCTCGTGAGAAATTTCTTTATTTTTAGGTTTAAAAATCCATTTCATTCTTTAAAGAAACATGGTCTCTTTGTACTTGCACGCATAAATATATCCCTGTTTCCAACTCCGAGTTTTGCGATGGTTGTCTTGTCGGTACAAACTGAAAGGAGAATGGGAGCTTGTCATAAAAAATTTACATAGTCAATTGTGACTAAATACATTTCAGCCAGAAGCACTCAAACACGTGCATCCATACATGTAGTTATGCATGTCTGTAAGCCTTCACCAAGCTTCTTTCTCCTTCTCAAGCGTACCGGAAATATCATTCAATTTTAAAACGCGCGTGTGGCAACCATTGAATCGCATTTTTGTCCAAGAAACAAACTCATAATCCATAAAGAACGCACTCGGTAACTCGGTGTTGTAAGTAAGTAGTTTAGAACAATGTGAGCTCGTTTTGAGGCGCCATAAAAATTGACTTGCTATCGTTTCTCACTTCATCCTCCCTTGATGAACAAGGGAAATCGATATTTTGAGGAAGAAAATGGGCTAATTGCAAAAATAAGAGAGGGAAAGCTAGAAACTTTCTTGACCATACCTTCCATACTGGAAGTTGCTTTCCGTCAGTTCCATCAGTAGCACGTACGTAACAAAAGTCTATCAAATCATGCACGCACGTAATATACCAAAAGCCAAACCACCATCATCAACAAAAGCTTAGTCTGACTTGAGACAAGATATTAGGCATGTGGTTACCATGTAGGTATGTTATGTGTAACCACCAAAAAGACAGAAACTATATAAACACATGAACTTGACGAGTAATGAACGTAAGTACACAACCTCGACCAAAATATACTTTTTCAAGCGAGTCGTCGTACGACCATTCATCAAAAATGCATGCGTGGTCGATGAATTGTCTGCCGACGCTCCAATCATTTTGCGAAACTTTCACCACAAACACAGGAGCGAGCATACCATGAGTAGGTATTTGTATGTAAATTGTAGCATGGCAAATGAACGGTGGGCACTTGGGTAGTAAAAATAACACTAAATTCCCAGTTAAAAACACTCCAATTTATCGATCATATACCTACTCCAGGCTACATTTCCATGGAGGACGGTGGTTTGGGTAAAATTAGTTGGATGTTTTCACGATTCGCAATTTCCATCAAGTTTGGCAAGCCACATAAACCATACAACCTTCATGAACATGAGTTGGCGCCAGGGTCAGTGGCAGTTTTGCTCAGAACATTATGTTGGTCAATTTTTTAATGTGGTTCGTGTATCGTGCGTATGTAAACAATTCCTTATCAAACATTTATGCACTTTGGATTTGGATAGGAAGGCGTACTTCTCCTTCATACATATTTTTTGCATAATTTATGTACTATTGAAAAATCGGCTCCAGCTTTATGCATTACGACGTTGTGCATAACATAATTCAAGCGTCAAAGATTTGGAATAAGAATCAGTGAGAAAGATAAAGATAATATGAAAGCTGGTTAAAAATGTTGTGATGAATTAGAATATATTGTTTTTATAAAAACATCACTTCAGGAGTAATTTTTCTGATTCTGAAACATTTATGAATGCCACCTTGTCTAGACAGTTATCGTTGTCGTTTAGAACAGGCGATAAGCGACAGTTTTTGTCCATTTATTTCTTTTAAGTAAATAAATTCATAACCATTGCAAAGGTAAACAACCTACGTCCCACGTAAATTATTAATTCCATGGTCTGAAATATATAGAATCAAGCTTGTATATATTTATTTAAGTTATAGGACTCCTATATGAATCCATAGTTTCATACACGACACAGTTTAAATGCTTCCTCATGTTTCCAATTAATTACTCCCTCTCGGGCTATTTAATCTGATGTTGAGAGTAGAAACGCAAATAAGTGCGTCACTGTCCACCGCTATGTTGTAGGAAACGTTGTGGAACGAGTAGGCAATTTCAATAAAGTTTTAATCGCGTGAAAGTCAGTTATGCGATATACCTTTTTGTTGGGTCGGGGACTGACGACACGAGTTTCAGGTTCAGACCATATTATAGCTCTTGTGAGTAAAATCAATAATGCGTCAAAAAAATTGCATAACGTCAAGGAAATCTGCAATGCTAGAAATTATAAATGAGGTGGATTTTAATATGTATGTAGAGCTATTTTGCATGTTACACAGTGGAGCGAAAGAGTACTTAAAGTGAATAATAGGTTACGTGTCTACAAAACACGTTTACCATGTGCATAAGTAAGTCCAAAAGCATTATGATTTGTAGCATGTTGTCGGGCTCAGACTGAAGCTGGTATGTATGGTCATGTCATGTCAGTAAAGCCCACGTAAATTTATCGGTATGTTGCTGATTGTGGAAAAAAAACGTGTGTTAGTTTTAAGCCACATAACCTTAAGCAAAATTTGAAGAATTGTGTAGGTTGAGAAACCATAGCACAGCGTACTATGTAGCTATAAAACATTTGAGCGATGTGCAGAATTGCGTAAAACATGCGTTTCAATTCAAATGGGAATAGGGTACCGGGAGTCTATTATAACTTCATTCTTTTGCAGCCGCTCAACTCATAAATGCACTTTCCATTCTTTACCCAGTCAGTCAGTTAGCCGAAGGTTCATTCCACAGCATATAGAATCAACAATGGAGCTGGATTTGGCAAAAGTCGAGATTTTTGGGACGCCATTCCTCTTTTCCTCTTCAAGTCAAGTGTAGTTTCTTGCGGAAAATGTAACTCTTCCACCACTTATTTGGTCAACAGTGGTGAAAAACAACAAAGTACTTAAAAAACGAGAGGAAGCGAGTAACCCATCTGTAGTGCTTGAAATGCCAAGTGGCTTGTAGCAAAATTGACTCCCTTCAAAAGATCCAGATGTGATAGACTGATATCATATCATGGTGATGTGAAAGACATGCAAAATGCAAACGCCATGGCATCGCATGGCATGCCACGCCAGTCTAAAGGTTTTGACTGATGATATCCTCCATCATGAAAAAGTGTGTCATATGCACATATGATTACATGGTTTCCCCGTCTGATGGATGATATGATGTGAGTTTTCTAGCTGAGCCTATAATTTTAGCGATATTTCGGTGAATGCATCGACTACCTAAAGCTCTTAAGGAGAGTAAGTATTTTTATATTATGTTCGTTCGGCTAAATGGAAGGCAGGCTGCCTGCAGTCTTGACTTGCAGATTAGATATGCATCATCATTTAAAATAAAATATTGACTTTCATCCTTCACTCCACTCACTCAGAGTAATGATCTCTACTCTCCATTATCTGTCGGGCCAGTAGGCCAAATTTGAAATATGTAAAAGGAACGGATAATTTTGGTTGTGAGAATGCTTCCATTTCCTTTCATTGTTGACTGGTGGAGGAGGGAATGCTACTGGCAACGCCATAGACGTTGCTCTCATGTCATAAAAAGTCAATTTGGACAAACGAATGATAGAAATTGGAACGAATAAATAAAATGAATTGTGCAAATAAATATTTTTTATTCATTCACACATTTTACACAACAGGATTTCACGGCACAGATTGAAATCAAAATTTATTGAAATGCATTCCTTCCAAATTTTCTTCCAACCCAATCCACTTTTTTCACAGGAGGGCATGTATGAATCCAAAATGTGGAGCGTGCAACCAGGGAGCCCTCCAATCTGAGGAGTCTCTCACAAATTTCTTATGATGCCGTTTGATTTTGGCCCCTCTCCATGTTTCTGTTTGTTTGTCAAGTCAGAGGAAATATTCTACGGATGCAATTCAATAAAAGATTGTAAACAAATGTCGCTATGCAGCCTGATACCCCATTTGTCGATTTGATATCAGTGTTTACATAGGCTCGATTTTAATTACAGGAAATCAAACAAAATTTATGGGGAGTTTAAAACTGATTTCGCTAGCATTAGCATTGGATTGACTGTAGTGATAAGATAAATGGGTGTAAATGAAATCCAATCTGCTAAAATTTTCTTGGAACTATTGATGGACGTAATGCAAAGAACCTCTTCTGTAGAAAAAGTTGAAGTTATCCCGAAATGCAGGGATAAGTGAGCATATTTTAGGTCTGAACGAAAGACTTTTGAAGGTGTGAAGCATAGTATGCAGCTCATCTTGTGCTAAATTGCAACGTTGAAGTAGGTCTTTTGAACTAGAGCCAATAATATTTGACGCTTGTGCAATTTCATGCTGATTATATAATTATACTTAATCCCTCGTCTTGCATATGTACAATTTAGTTATTTTACAAAGATTGCCTCATTTTATAAGTAATAATAGGTTTAAAAAGAATCCCTTGATTCGATCACATTCAATTGGTCAGCTCGCTCAACTGCATCATAACATAATATGATTTTTGTGCTTGTTCTTGCTTAGTTGGATAATATTAGCAAACAACAAGCTGAGTCATCAATGATTACGTTGTGAATTATAATGGAAGAATAATGTACATCAATTAAAACTTTAGTTGGTCTGGTTAAAACGTGAATGGTTGGAAATTTATATGACTAAGGTTGGGATAACATTTGGAATATGTCACATTTGTATGCTGAGCTAAAATAGTTTCCTTTTAAACCAATGTGTTCTAAATTATTTCACATATTTATTCGATGATTCATTGTTAGACGCAGCGTCAGTTAAAATTTTATTGCTTTGGACCTCCAACTACTTCAGTTTTGTCATGAATGTCAGCACTAAATGCCATGGTGTTTTACAACCCTGTATATGCTTTTAGGCTAAATTCATAATTAAAAGGGTATTGTATGACCTTGCGTAACGAAATGGATGGTTGATTGTGATGAAGGTTATGCATTAATGAATCCCTCCTTCCATGGCAAAACTGAAGCATCATCAGTAGTGAAATCATCATCAGTTCTGGCTTGATTGAGATCAAATTTCCTTTCGCTGTATCTGGCATCCATCTAAAAATTTTACAACTTCTGGTTCTGTCTCTGAATTCGCTCCAGGATATGAGAGAGGAACGTCATTGATTGTCTTTCAATCGGAGTGGCAATAAAAGTGGAGTCATTTCTGCCACATTTTCCGTATCCGTCATCCTCGTCCTTGTAAAACTTATTGGTTGTTCAGCAAACCATCTTTCTCCATTTTATATATGCAGAATATTTCGTACTTTACAAGGCTTTCATTGGAACTCTCTCGCTTCACTCTCCATATGAAAAGTAGATGCTGGAGATGAATGTTTAGAGTGTGCTGCGTGCAAAGGACACAGATTTTTCATGCATTAAACATGGAAACTTAAAGGGTATGGGAAGGAGTGTGATGTGGTAATCCACTTCTGTTGACAAGAGATCTTTTTTGGAGATTTCAAAGACAGACAAATCAAAGTCTTACGCCCCGCCAGCTTCTTTTGAAGTTGGGAGAAACAAGTTTAGCCAACTGTACTTGGCCTACATGGCGAAATCGGGGCTTTTAATGAATCCTCTCTCAAAACTACAAATTGTAACAAACGCAAACGGCGATGCAAATGCTAAAACTCAATTCTCTTTCTCACAGCTCAACCAACGATGAAGAAACGGGGGTTCTCAAACACCATAATATTTCTTTGCTCATTACCATCATCTTTGTTTTGCAGTAGGTCAAGTGTAGCCCATATTAAATCATCAGGCCCTCCAGAATTTTTGCAATTTGGTATGCCCGTAGGCTAATGTCATAATATAATCCTTCGAAGGTTCTCATCCCAATAGAAGAGGCGACAATCCACTTCAATTAGATTCAAGAACACGTGAGCCTGTGTAGGATTTCCATTTCATGTCCTTCCCATCATATCATCATAGGAATGCATGTGTGTATGCGTGTAGCGTCAAAACCCATATCTGGTTTCATAAACAAGATTAGCGTAGGTTCAGAAACAAAGCTCCTTTCCTACATGATCGTGTTTTTCTTAGTTTTTGCTCTTATGGTGCAGTTTACGCTGATAGTTGACCATCGTTTTTCGTCAACTTGAGCTCATGTGTGGGTGTTTCGAGTGGTTAAAATCAGTCAGCCAAGACGAAAACTGAGGGAAGAAGAAGAGAGTGGCATGGCATGCCAGCCAGGGAGTCTTGCATCTTGGTTGCATATATACATGCGGTCAAACGCCTTATCGTGTTTTGTCGTGGGTGTTCAGCTCAGGCAAAGGATGGATGGTATGCTGGGAAGGATTTGGTTTTTCACAAAAGTTCATCAAGTGTTATTCCATCTCAGAGATTATATCTAAGTAAGCAAGCCTATAATTTGGGAACAGGAGAAAGGAAAAACAATAAAAAAATGCCCAAAATAAACCAAGACAAACACGATCCCATGTTCTGTGTTGAAGGACCTAGATACATACATATGATACAGGCGTTGTTCTAGAAAGAATGTCATAAGCCATATGTATTTCATCCACGTCAAAGATTTCCGTTTACAAAGTGGATTTCACCTGTCGTTTTCAGGCTGCATTTGTGCTGTTTCCTTCCAGGTTGATAATAAAGATAATCCCCGATAAATATATTTTTCCATACCAACTAGTGAGTAGGGCTAGAAAAAAGCTTTTTATGATACTCATTAATTTCCAACTTTCGTCATCTTTCAAAAGGAGCTTTCCGGAAGTCTCTGTTTCTTCATTAAAACTGATGTGTTATGTTGAATTGAGCTGGAGCAAAACAAAAATCCAGGAAGCCAGAGCTAGATGAGCTTGACGTATCATTATTTATTTGATTATGTCAGTGTCCTGATATTCCGATCCGATATAATCTTATGTCGTGTGCTTGGGCTAGAGGATTTTTTAGAGTGTATTTTTGTCTTCTTCCTCCTTCTCATTGTCCAGCATAATGATATGATATTGGAGCTTAATTAGACGGGAAAATGACGGCGTGTGTCCAAGAAAACAGAAACAAACAAGCTGAAACTTATGTCTCTTTGAGCAGCTTTGTACTGTGGCACCCTACTTATTAATCGGGTACACTTGTTCCAACTCCCAACTTTTCCTTTTCGTATGTAATAGAAGTGGGACAAAAAAACGTTTGTTTTTCTGCAATTTGCCTCATGGCGAGTGCTGTGTTTATATTTGGTTTTGTAAGGCGTTTGAGTTTCACCTACAAACAAAGAAAACTTTGGGAGAAGATTATATTACATGACAATAAGGATTACAAAAGGATGCTTGTGCAATACAAACTACAGTGCAGTTACTCTCTCATTCATTCCCTGTTTTTCTTTTTTGCAAGAAACACTATCACACTGTAATAAAATATTAGAGCTAATTTGAACGAAATTAATGCCTTGCTTGCAGACACATCCATAAAAACGAGGATGGGGAATAGAGAACCTTGTTTTCCTTTACAAGGGGTGTTTAATTACAAACAGTTATTTTTATCGGAGTTTGGTTCTAGTCGAGGCAGTTGAGTTGATGGAGTGTGTTACCCAGTTTGATATTGAACTTAAAAGACTCATGGCATTATTCTCATATCGCTTTCACTTTGCCTTCGTTCTGCTTTCAACGAAACCGCTTCGTTTTACTCTCAGCAATGCAAAGCTGTCTCTAGTGAAGGGAATTCGAGTATATCTTCTCTTTCAAAGGGTTTGCAGCGTCACATTTCCGGAAAACAATAGACCAGTCCCCCGAAAACTGTTCCCTGGATATCGCTAAAAAGACTAGAATCGTATCGCAGTGGCCAAAACTCTGAAACAGTTTCGGACAAGCATTAATTTATTTCCCATTTCCTAGAACGGAGATTGACCTTTTAGTTCAAGGACTGCTTTCCTCTCCAATGTAAAACGAAAGCGGATGGACTCGGCTTTCTGGAAAATACTTTGAAACTAATTTCTGTTCCATGGAAATATTATTATTTATGAAATGGGCATGATTTAATTAATTTCTACAGTCGTAGCAGCTCCCCTAGCATAATTATTTTGTTAGTATTTGCTGAGCAAGAGGGACACATCGTTTTATTCGACAGTTGTTAAATAACGATTAGAAACTGGAGCAGTAGCATATTTCTCTTGAACGTTCATGCATATTGTAGAAGGGTCAGAATAAGAAGGAGCGTCTTGAAGACTCCACTTTACTCCACTCTTGGAACTGTTCTGGCTGTAGCGCAATGTAATATTGATTAGCTGCTTTTTTATGGACGGCGCAAGAAACTGGTGTTTACGATA
Organism: Orchesella bifasciata; assembly: GCA_034697805.1. Lineage (NCBI taxonomy): Eukaryota > Metazoa > Arthropoda > Collembola > Entomobryomorpha > Orchesellidae > Orchesella > Orchesella bifasciata. The sequence continues at coordinate 46,370 of JAQGAP010000162.1, forward strand.
AGGATATAAAGAGGCAGAGGAGGAAGACGACGACAGAATGTAATCTAGAGGCCGACGATAGGAGGCTATCCTATGTTATGGCATGACTGGACAGTATAAACACTTCCACTTGCAAAAAAGAGCACACGTCATGCCATTTCAACAACCCAACAAGAGAAAAGAGATTATTAAAGAGTTCAAGACAATGAGAATGAAAAACGGAGAAATGAAATTCCCCACAGCGAGAGCCCAACTCCTTTTTTTACTACTGAACTTACTCTATCCCCATTTTGGGGAAAAGGAACTGGCTATAATGCGTCCCACAATAATCTTTCTATACCTTCTTGACTTTTGCCTGATGTGGCCTGACTTTCACGCTTTCTCTTCCTCCAAACACGATGAACATTCCCAAAACTCGAGCAGTAGGTATCCTTATGTTGCCTACTTTCTTCAAAGATGCTTTTAACTCTTCCCATTACATTCCCGTTTTCTTCGAGTTCCGCTAAAACATGTTTTCTCATCCAAATCTTGATTACACAACACAACTTTTTGTTTCATTTTATTCCAATTCCATTTTTTCTTTAAGTTCAACTTTGATTAAACCTACTTACTCTTTTCTTTGCTAATGTGTGGCAACGGCAGGCTGGTAAAACAAACTTTGTTTAGGAACGCGACAATAGCCGTGCTATGCTCTAAACGGCATTGGCATCAGAGCCCTTCCATAACTTTCCAAGAAGTTGGTATTGAATTGTGTCTCTAAAAATTTGGGAAGGAGGCACATGTTTTTTTCTATGAAAGCATAAGATTACCGCAGTACTGCAAGTACTAGTGCAATGCAGCTTCACAGTGCCCTGGTTTCGGAGCCACTTAATACTTAGCATGAAGTGAAAACATGGTATTGGGCTTTAACTCTTGCGTGACATTATTACTACATTTTTCCCTTCCATTAAATATATATTATGGAATCACATTTTTCTGTATAGAATTATATTTTTTGTGTGCACTTATTTAGAATCGCTTGTAAAGCACTTTGACTCCGGATTCTAAGACTCCGCCATACATATCTATGGTATCCTTTTCCAAGAGTTTATTACAGGAAAAACAGCTTCCACTTAAATTGTTTTTCCTTGCAAAAAGTTGCAAAAGCTCTTGCTCTTCTCTACATTTGCTCTTCCGTTATTTCGTTCGGCACATGATTATTATTAGTGCCGCAGTTATAAAGTCATTTTGACCTTGTATCTCAGTCAGTAGAAAGTGAGAATGTATAAACAGTTAAACTTTTTTCTGTGCTTGTCTTCCTTTGCTGTCTCCCCATTTGTTTCAACTCAGCACAACACGACAATAATTTTTTTTACATGATCATCATTTGTTTGCAAAAGGAGGACATAAAGCTGCCCATAGTTTCCCATTTCCCTTGTTTTTACTCACGTTGTCAATGTCATACGAGTAAAACGAGATTCAACACGTGTATGGGGTAGAGTAGACCAGCGTAGTTTTATTGTATGCCCAAAAACTGCCATTATATTTTTAAAAGAGACTTTAGTCGCTGGTTCTTGTGAAGTACAAAAAAAGACAACTTGTTTTATTCTTCCTCTAGGTAAATGAAGACAAAGTGCTAAAGTCCGAATATCTGTACATGCGTTTGAGAAACGTATAGACCGTTTTTTATTGAGGGGAAGAATGCCATCCTATATTATCATAGAGGAAGCTATACCATAAGCTTGAGTTTCTGTTCGCAGCCCTAAAACATTTCTGTCTTGGTTATTTCCAAAGGTTATAAAAAAGGGCATGATTTCGGATAGGATTTTTACATAAAAAATATCTGCTTCTTAATACCACCACCACTCACATCCATCCGCCCTTCCCGGTCTGACATAATGACGGCAATATCACTAGATTATGACTGCTACTAGCGTGCTCTTTATTATCACCCTGTTGTTTTAGTAGGTGGTTTGAACCACTAACCAGGAAGAAAACGTGGAGGAAAGGCATGGAATTCTCGCCAAAATAGTAACAATAAACAAATACAAGGGAACTGTAGGTTATGTTATAGCGAAGCAAAATGTGAAAAGATGGAAAGATAATATGGATATGGGGAGAGCAGAGGTAAGCTTATGAGATTTGCAGATGTCATCTGCTATGACGCGTCCTCTCTGCCTTTTGTAGTTTTTTTACAACTTGCCTTTCTTATTCGGTTGGGATGAGAATGTTGGAGCTACAGAATGTAGAGACTACCCATAAAGCACACACACACGCTTAGATATATATTATATGATAAAAACGCGTTTTCATGTGTTTTGTTTCGCTTCTGTCCATGTCCTTCAGTCTGCTTCTTTTTTAGGGACGGAGGAGCATGTAAATTGCGTATTCAATGGGTCATGAAAGCGACATACATGTTTAGTGCATTAGGTGCATGACGGCATGCGAATAATTCAGATTTATGCATTTGACACCAGTCTGAAAAAATATATAAAAGGAGTTGATATTTGGTAGCAGCAGTAGAGGAGTCAGGAAACCAAGTGGAATAAAATAGCATGGAAAGTTTATGCATGCATACATAAATGGTAGAGGAGTAAAAAATTCAAAACTGGTGAGCCGTAAGTAAAGATGATAAAATGGCTCCGTCTCTCCGAGAAAATAACTGCAGCTTTTTCCTCCTACATACCCACGTCACATGGACTGGCTGGCAGGGACATATTTTTACGTGGACATGGAGTAGTTCAGTTTTCTAAATGTCTGTATGAACTAACTGTGCTCCCATATGATTCCAAAAAGGTATTAAAATATATTGAGATATATTAACTAGAAATGAAACGGGAAGTGACAGAAGACAGAATGCGTATAAGATGTTTCGCAGCGGTGGTGTACTGACAAAAACTAAAATTGCGTCTTTTCCTATAAATTTTGGATTATAGTTGTTATAAATATAGTTTGGATTTTATTTTGTGGGAATTTGTTTAGTTAGTAATAACGAAGGAGGATTAACTTGAGTTGACATTGACGTGCTTATTGTCTATAATGAAAACGGCTGGATAATAGGATCTGTAGCGATTTAGTTGGGGGAAAATGTGGGGAACTTGACAAGAGGAATTAGAGAAAGTTACATGTGGGAGTTCATGTATCTTCTAACATTATAGGTTGGTCTCAGGATACCCCAATTTATTTTTAGGATAGTTTTCTCCACTCTCTCTCTCTGTTTTTCGAATGAGTGAACCAAGTAAAAGCTGCAAAAATGATAGTGAATAATATATCCAAAGGGTTGGCTGTGGTAGGCGTGGGTGACAGGTACAATCTGCTTTATCACTTCATAAAAAGTTGTTATTTGTTGTAAACAATGTTCACACTATTACGAGGAATTGCTTCCGCCTCGAAAGAAACTAGAAAAGGAAGTAGTCCTGATTGCGACTGTTTGAAACCGAAATTTGTATCAATTGTTGTAGTTTTGGGTTTCTGGGTGTGGGAGGGCGCAAAGGTATGACAACGCTTTCACTTACAAAAGCCCGAAACACTTTCCCAGACGGTCTGCATAAGATGGCATGCAAAACAATGGTATGCACATATATTCGACACTTTTAAAGTGAAAATCATTTTTCTTTTCTAAAAATATACTTAACGTTGCTAAATCGGAGTTGACCCACGCCGTCGGTTGGCTCCTGCTGTTTTCCCGTATCCTCCCATCTGATCTAACTTTTTTAGTGTGTCAAAGTGACAGATAATTTGTTCAATTACGTCAGCAGCAGACCAATGCATGCATAATAATTCACCCGGGTAATCAACTGCAGATCGCCCTAGATTGTTTGCCACATTCTTCCCCTACTTTTTTCCATTCCGCTGGCTAACTAAATTTGGAAAAGAAAGTTTGGTAGACAGAAAAAGATTTCGGTGTTCAATGAAAGGGAATGAGAGTTTGTAGAGTTTTTTTTTTGAAGTGGAGCTGCCAAACAAGAAGAAACTGATGACAAAAAAGTTTGAAGGTCAGCTCCATTTGAAGATTGTAGACAGTATGTAAGGTGATGCTATAGGACTAATCGCAAAAAGTTTCGCAGTATAAGTTTTAACTGATTGTGATTTTAAGAGACGAAAAAGGCGTCAGCCATCTCTTAAAGTAGATTGAGATTCCAAGAATTACTGTATCTCTCCCAAATCCACGTAGAATGAGAGACGACATTAGGTATTACTAACAAAAACCAGTGGGACTGAAATCTGAATCCCGACTTCAATTTTTTATCATAGGTAACTAATAAGAAGAAGAAGAGGAAGTTGGAGTGATTAAAACAGCTCATATTCTCAGGAGACGAGAAGGAGGCTTATATATACGGATGATTGATGACTTCCCAGAATTCCAACTGAAGCCATTTCCTATTCCTAAAAACAAATCGAACTTGCCAGGAAATTAAAGGAGAAATTCACGTTTTATTTTCACGTGGTTGCAATTCTTCTTTACTTCAGGAGAATCATGAGTGGAGGCAACTCCAACATCAACGCGAACCCCTCAAACCTTCCTCCCCTCCCCCCAAACCGGCCCCCAGTGAACAAGCCGACTAATCTCCACCTGTCCGGGCTGACTCTGCGAGATCACCAGAATGCGAACATTGATGGGAACCTACCATACCCAACATTTGGCGGCACAAGGACGGGTAGAGAAATGCCACCCCTGAACATCAAGACCAACTCGATTTTTGATGATTATGACATCAGCGGAGTGACTCTGGGGCTGGGGATAAATGGGAAAGTGGTAGAATGCACGAATAAGCACACCGGTTTGAAGTACGCTCTCAAAGTGCTTCGAGACAACCAGAAGGCGAGAAGAGAGGTAGAGCTCCATTGGAGGGCATCCGATTGCAAGCACATCGTCTCCATTATTGATGTCTATGAAAATCGGTACAAAGAGGTTCCCAGTCTTCTTGTCATTATGGAGTGGTAAGTAGTGCTCACTCAAATTCCAATTACATGACATACTTACATAATTTTCTACTCTTGTTCTCACTCTTACGCCACCTTTCTTTCCAATTCAATTTCCAGCATGGAGGGAGGAGAGCTTTTTGAGCGGATCCAGGATCGAGATGGTGCTTTTACTGAGAGAGGTAAGGAGAGAGAAGAGCAGCTCAATAGGAGTTGTTTCAATCGAGAATAATATGATTATGGGAGTATTATGACATGACGTATTTGTCAAAGCGGGGGCGGAAAGCGAATAAATCCATATGGTGAAACTGCTTTCCTCCTTGTTAGTGCTCAAAAACAAGGGAGTCACATTAAAAAAATTTGTATCCCAAATATTTGCCAACCAATCTTCCGCATCGAAGAGACGAGTGCAAAAACACGTTGGTGTCTGTTTTGTAGAGATGGATAAACACGTTGTTTCACTATCATTACTCCCTCGGGTAATTCTGTTTAAATAAAATCTCCTCTCAATTGCTTTCCGTTTGTTGGAGCAGAAGCTGCTGGAATCATCAGGGAAATCTGTATTGCGATCAAACACATTCATGATATGAATATCACACATCGGGATCTTAAGCCGGAAAACTTGTTATACACCAGAAAAGGTAGGTAGCTGTCTTAAGCAAATTTTTTTTTTTTTTTTTACAATTTTCATCTTTGTGCTCTTGTTTTCCAAGTCAAGACAAAACGAATGCGTAAATTGCCTTTTTCGAGGATCTCAAAACAAGGCTAGTGGAATGAGTAGGAATAATATGAATATGAAATGGCTACAGGCTATTTTTTAGCGGATATGAGAACGGACGAAAAGAAGCTTCTTCTTATATAAATCTTAGCTCCTTCTCATCAAACCGATTTCCACCAAAACGGAAGATTGTTCCTTTTCTCCATCAAAGAACTAGCTAATGACGCAAAAGAAAACATAATAGGATAAAACACCTAGAGAAGATTATTATTATGAATATAATGATGTAACGTGACCGCTTACATAAGTACATCCGGCTTCTTGAAGCAATTTGCTTAATGTAGTTACAAAAAACGGTAAAATGGGGAGAATGGAGAAAATCCTAACGTTTCACTTTCATCTCATTCATTCCGACTTGTGGAAGATTTTGATAGGAACGCTTATATTGGTGAACCATATTGGTGAACCATCACATCAGGTTTTGGCGTGAGAAGATGTGCTGGATCCGTCTTTATACTTTTTTCTTTCCTTTTTTGCTTTGTAGATGTGACTGGAATACTGAAGCTTACGGATTTTGGATTCGCAAAAGAGACCCTATCTCAACAAGCGTTGCAGACGCCGTGCTACACTCCCTACTATGTCGGTAAGTGGTGGATGAGCAAAATTGCAAATATTTATGTGGAAAGTAGAAACATCTCATATAAATCCACTGTCCCGCTTCCAATGCAATGAACAATTTACTAAATGATAGAGTCAGGTCAGGTGAAATGCCAAGAATGAAAGAAAATGGCAGGGAGAGTGAAAGATAAATTTTGAGGTAGTGAGTAGGTACACTAACATGATTGAATGAGTTTAACTTCTTTTCAAATTGACGTACGGTTTCAACTATTTTGCTTTCGTCAGCCGAAACTTGAACTAAAGTGGAGTGATGAGGAAGGATAAACTTGACTGAGTGACTGACGCTAGGATAGCAGATATATTAGAGAATGGTAGAAAAACAAGGGTAAAGAAAGCAATGTGGGGAAAGGAAAGAAAACAAGATGAAACAGGTAAAACTATTTTCTAAATGGGGGAGTTACGGAGCAGCACATTAGCAAATGAGTTTTGTAACCTGGAGCATCTTACATGTTGCCTCCAATCCTAACCAATGATGGAACGGTTTACTATAATGTGCGTTATGTTTTGACATCCAATTGTCTGTTATTCCGACAGTCTTATCTAAATATTTGGATTTTGAATTCAGAGGACGGGCTTTGATCCGAGAAATGGTTGCAGAAATCCCCAGTTAGCATTGCGGCCTTTAGAATCTCATATTCTAATTGCAAATAGGCCTTTTTCTGGGAACAGAGCTCAGTCGACTCTAAATGTCAGTGTCAGTTGGCTATTAGGGGAAATCATTATAATAGTGTAAAGAAGCTCTTATGAGTCCTTCTCCTTGGTTGTTATTTTGCGACATTGAGAACCTCCTTGGCTGTCTTTCTCAGGTGTATTTATACAAAATCCGTTGAAATGTGGCCTATTTACCAAGTGATGCATGTTGCTTTGATTATAGCTCCCGAAGTCTTGGGCCCAGAGAAATATGACAAGAGTTGTGACATTTGGAGTTTAGGTGTGATCATGTACATTTTGTAAGTCCAAAAAGATATGTTGAAGTTGGATACCTTTATTGTGCATAATAATGTGGAGAAAGTGTTTCTGACAAAAATTTTCGTATTATTTTCTGAAGGCTTTGCGGCTACCCTCCTTTCTATTCAAATCATGGGTTGGCGATATCACCCGGAATGAAAACCAGAATCCGAAGTGGGCAATACGATTTTCCCAACCCAGAGTGGAGGGATGTGAGCCTGGATGCAAAAGACCTGATTCGGGGAATGCTCTGCACTGATCCCGCCAAGCGGATGACGATTGACGCAGTTTTCCAAAATAGATGGGTGTCTGTGAGTCCAATAAAAATGATAATGAATGGGTTTATGTATGCTACACGTAACCACCATCGTAGTTTCTAACTCATATTATTTCTGTGGGATTCCCAGAAATACACGGAAGTTCCACAAACTCCACTTCACACAAAGAGGGTGCTAAAAGAAGAGGAGGAGGCTTGGCCAGATGTCCAAGATGAAATGATGAGATCCCTAGCCACCATGAGAGTTGACTATGACGGTGTGCAAATCAAGAACCTAGATAATACCAATAACCCCCTGTTGAACAAGCGACGAAAACGACGGGAATAACCACAACTAACGTCCTAACTCCTTGATCGAGATATTATAGCAGAATTACTTATCAATTTCGTAAATCTAATGTTTGTACAGTCACTAATAAATGTATCTATGTATGTATCCATATTCAGCATAATCTACCCAACTACCTTCATATTAAGGTTCTAGAGCAAATCCTTCAACGTACATGGCGAAATATATCAATTTTAACTCCTTTTCAACCTAATCCAATTAAACTAATGGTGGTATATAGTTTACAAATACTTAAATATCGATTAGTACTGACTGAGATACACACATGTTTGTGTATACCCGTATTTTACGTGTAACAATGGTTCTTTACAACAATCATCTATTCGTTCTTCGGAAAAACATAGTTTGTGAAGTAAGTATGAATGGTAGAGGTACGTGAGTACTAACGGTAATCCCAACTTTTACTATACTTTAGTCTTCTGAAGAAGGACCGATGGATTTTTACGATACTGACATTATTTTAAAACGGTTGTAGACGCGTTGTAGCTCCTAGAAACTTACTTATCATCATCTACTTAAGTATTTTATGTGTACGACGATGAGTATAACTTAACGTACTGATTTTATCGTTGTTGTTTTTTAAAACCCGTCGTAAATTACATACATACGTAATACGTTTTTCTTACTTAAATCTTCATCATCATTATTATTCTTGTCTCCGTCAGTGGAACAATATTAGAGCATGGTAATTAGATGGTACTATTATCTAAACATTTTATTCTAATGAAATCATGATAACTGTTATGATGAACAACACAGCAATCTACTCATGGAAATAGTAATACCAACTATCCTCAACAACTCCAACAAAAAATAATGTATCCATGTGTTCTCTCTTGATTATAGTTTACGAATATATATGAGCAAAAACTAATATATTGTCTAGAAGTGGAAATTTTAAAACAAAATGCATATGAGAAAACAATGTAAAAAATAAAGTCCGTATAAATATTATTCATAAAACAATCCTTATAATATGTAGAACAACCAAAACCATGAATAGAATCTAGGTGGAAAAAGTCAAAGTAATTATTGGAAAATAAAACAGAATACTAGTTTTGGAAGCAAGTTATTAACTAAAATGAGATGGTTGTATTAATACTCAATTCAATTATCATCTCTGAAGAAAATTTGCATATACATAATTAACTTGTCATCGTCATCACATCACATTTTCATGAAAGTGCAACAAAGTCCAATTTGGCATCATATTTTGAGGCTGTCTCACGAAGCCCCCAAAGATGTTGCCGGCAAGAGGTTGTTTTACTCTTTTACTCTTTCCCAATTACCCTATTCCAGTCAGACAGCTCATCCTTTGCCAACACAGCAATAACACATCTAAGCAGCATCGTTGATGAGACACAAACACGCATATCAACACGTCGTAGTTGTAGTTTTGCTTCTACCAAAGAGACTTGTCATAAATTGATATTTGTCATTACTCATAACATTGTGCGTTTCCCTATATCCTCACACCTTGTCAAGGGGAAGTGGAGCAGCTTGGTTCACCGTGTGAAATCAGTTAAAAACTTGGCTTTTGCTCATTTACAGGGTGAAAAGTGTCTAAAAGGCCAGTCTTTTGTAAAGCCAAAGCCGCAGTTAGATTTGAGTAGTTTCTTACTTGTAAGATTATAAATGCAAAGTATTGGTGTTGGTCTAGCTCATTCGGTAATCGATATTTAAAGAACAGTATCATTTGAGAGCAGCTACTGACCGAGTTCTCTAGTTTGTTTGATTAATCCGTCCTTCCATCCAACTTAACCTCGTGTTGGGAAGAACTGCAATCGGCTTCAACTGCTGAAGGTAAGCCAGATATATGTATCACCTGTGAAATGACATTGTAGTGTATCGATACTTTTGTAATCTGTCAATATGAAACGTCATATATTTGTTGTAGTATGTAATCCACTCGTCCGGAACCGGATGTAAATGGGAAGGTGGGCATGGTTAAACAGATGTTGTATGTAATGCATTGCATACACTCTCTGGTAGGCTTTCGTTGGAGGCATGGTCTGTTATTAGGTTCATAGTCTTCCTTAGTCTAGATATAAGTTTTGGTTTGCTGTCATAAATCATAACTCTTTATCAAATGCAAGTACTGGGTATGGTTATCTAATTCCTTATCTTAATCTCACATTCATACCTAATTAGTGATCTGAACAAATTAAAGTGTCATTTTTTGAAAGCAGCAGTAGATGCAAAATGTTATGATGACAGTGCATGCATGTCGAGTGCATTCTTTATCTATTAAGTTGAGGCATACCTAATATGTAATGACTTATATGGCTGATGCAATCCTATTCAAATGTACAGGTTTCCATCTATTTTATATATGTCTAATTACATATGCTTGACAAGTGAGTATACATGGAAGAGCATAGGTTTTGTGTCAGTAGTATTGGAAGTAAGAATCCACGTCGGCATAATCACGTCTCACACCACCTGTCAATATACTTCCACCGAGATTGAGCGTTGCTGAATTGTCTGCTTGCTCACAAACTTTGTGCATTTTGCATAAAATCACATTAAGTGAGCAAGTCTACAGGCTATATTAGTTGATTGTTTCATAGTTTTAAATCCGATTATTATAAATTTACTTTTGGTGTTAATAACATTTGTGTTTTTCGTTGCATCTTCATACTCATCCAAAATAACTTTTTGTTTATTTGTTGTTGAAATAGAGCCTGCTCCACGGGTTAGCGTCAGTATCTTTTCAGGATTTTGTGTTGAAACCAACCAATAGCTTTGATATTTGAGATTCATACGGTAAGTTTTTCACAAAATGAATGAAACGACATGCGGTTGTCATCTGTTATTCATGTAATTCTAGATTCCGACTCTGATCTGACATTTTATTTGTGTTTTTACAGAATTACGTACTTTACCGAATTCAGATTGTGTTGTGCTGTAGGTAGGTGGTCTTCCGATTATACTATTAGGTAAACTATTCTTATTTACAGTAGA
>JAQGAP010000163.1:0-56894 GCA_034697805.1 Orchesella bifasciata
GTTATGTTAGCGATATGGAATCAATCCCAAAAATGTTAGTGACAAGGAAGGTTTCTTAGGGAAAAGGTAAACTATGATTATTTGGATCGGGTCACATCATCTCTATCTCTGTTGTCTCAAACTTTTCTGTTTGCTTAATCTTATCAATCATCATGAATGATCAGTTCTCGTCGCGTCCCAACGTCCTCTGTCTCCGAATCATCATCATAACTCGTCGTTGGAACTGGAACGGAAAAGCCCTCGACTTGCCGACTTGGGCCCAACAGCAAATACACTTTTTTGTGATGTGATTTGATTGTAGGTTAAGATCAACAGCATCTGAAGTAGTCAGTTTGTATGATGAGCATTACATAAAAATATATAGGTTTAAAAATTTAATGTGTAGATATGGAATAAAAACATTTTAAAAGTTGGGACGTGTCGTTGCCAAAATAAAATCATGGTGCTTAAATAATTATCATCCATATTCTTTGTTCCGGCTTCTAGTGGCTAATAATATTGTTGGGGAAGCCAGAAAGCTACCGATATGAGGAATATTATCAATATTCATGCGGCTTGTGGTTTTGTCTGACACAGTATAAGTTCAGCTGTGGCTCTATGAAAGAAACGTATCATCACCATCATCATATCAATATTCATGGTGTTTGAGTTGGCTTATAAACGTAAGACAAGTAAGCAGCTACGAGTTCTTAGCTTGCTCTAAGAGTTTAGAGTGAACGAGCGAGCTCAGAATCAACTTTTAGGTCTCATATCATGGGTACACAAAAAAAAGTATAACTCACAAACATTATAGACACTGCTCTTGTGAAGTCTTTTTCTTTAGCAAGTCATTTTACACATGTTCCATCCGTGATGCATAAAAGTTTAGACATATTTCTTCTTGCTTGTGTTCTCAATATTTATCATCTCTCTACTTACTGTACTGGTTCACATGCATAATATTTGTGTTCGTTCAGACTACTGTTTTATCTACCTTTATGCTCATACAATTATGTAGCTGGAGCCGTTGAGCTAATAGAAACAGAGTTTGTGGGGAATAAAACCAGACCAGTTTATCTGAAAAGGCTGATGATGATGATAATGCTTGGATATTAGTAGAATCTTCATGTTATGTTCAAATGAATAGGGCTTGTCATACTTTGTAGTGTGCATACAAAACGTACTTGATATCGACATCCAGCTCACTTTTCTTTTACCTAGTCCTTCACACTTGTTTCTTGGAGTAGCTCATGTCATGAACGCAGTCTCTGGTCACTCTTCGTTTACTTTGCTACTCCACTTGGTTTAATATCTTGTGCTTTATTTCATTCGTGTATGTTTTTCATGTAACCGGATGGGATATAACAGTTTTTAACGCAATAGGATTTCAGCAGCGCTCAGTTTCAATTTCGTCGGAGAAACAGCTAAACTCTTTGTCAGTAGTACTCGTAGGTATAAACTAAAGTAAGCATATTTATCCCATATTTTCTTGAGTTCACCAGGAAATGCAATAAATGTATGCGTGAGCTGTGTTTGTGCTCAGGAAGACGTCATTTACCACCAAACTAAACTCGTGTGGAAGTTATATGGCGGTTGATGTTGATGAGAATGATGAATACACAAGGTTAAGGAATATATGGAACACGCAAAAAGCACACAAGTTTCATAGGGAAAATGTCTTGTAGCGTTTGGAAACAAAGTGAGCTCAGCTCGGCGAATAGGAATCTAAGCTAATGTAAAGCAAATCGCACTCCATTTTCGTAACTCCCCCCAGTTTCTTATTAGAGCTACAGTCATAAACAGAAAGTAAGCCCCAAACACCTCCCAAAAAACTTGTCACAATTGTTATTATGCAAGTTATCAAGTTGGCCCTTAAGATGAATGATTTATTTCAAGAAGTTATCGTCCGTCTGATTGATCTTATTATCTTATATTAGTACTCCAATATCATTCAATATTTTAACAGACAATTCCACTATTCCTGTTATTTTGGGGTTTGAGGGTTTGTAACGAAGTAGTGATGGGGTAACAGGTTTGCTGAAATTATACCACCCTCAGGCCTTATAGCTGATCGTAATGGGGTAAACCAAGACTTCATTTTTACAAAGTGTACTATATCACGCCACTGAATTATGATCAGTTAATTAGATTTAGTTAGGTCAGGTTTATCTGAAAGTACGTACGAGTCTTCTTCTGCCAATACTCAATCACATAACACCTAACAGTTAGTACTCAGTTAGTAGTGAAAAAGATTAGATTTGCATAGTCCAATGTTACGCCATTTTGTGCAAAGTCATTTGACCAAAAACAAAAAATAAGGAAGATTCGCTATGAATGAAAAAACTGGACCTAAGGAAAATGTTTAACAAAGTGAATGAATGCTTGTAGTGGGTGGGTGAGAAGACAAAGTTGTAAAGGAGGTACTTGTGATTGTACTGTAATAAAGTACAAGTAAATTCGAAAGCAGCAGCCTACAATAAAATGAACAGTTTTGCATACACTTTGAAAAAAACTGTAGAAGTTTGAACCAGATTTCTTTACCTGTTTCTCATGCTCAAGTCCATAGTTCGGGTGTAGATACAGTGAAAAACGTAAAAGGGAAATGAAAAGCTGCTTATGATACAATTTCTTTCATTGTACAATTTAAAAAAAATAAATGTGTGTGTACTATAGAGTAAAGTAAATTGTGATTATATTTATGCTACAATAGCTGACTGAGCTGGTTTGATAAACAAGTACTATGTACTATTGTATTAAAAAGGTTTGAATTTAAGATAAAGCTAGGAAGTAGCATCACAAATTGCTGTGCTAATTAAACCACACTAACATTTTAATAATGTACCTTTACAAATTATTCTTCAATTATCAGAACCATAATTTGATAATAACAAAAGAGGGTAAATCTTATTGACTCCTTAATCACTTTAAGTTCTACAGCCTATTATACACAAATTGTCCCATATTTGGAAACTAAAAAGGCGTCTTTATGTATGATAATGGTACAAGAAATATAACAGAGTATAAAACAGGGCTTATCAGTCAGCATAACAATTAAAGTAATAGTGACAATGACGAATAAAGTGAATTGAATGGATTTTCAGGGAATCCCCTTTAACCCTTCCTAGTTGTATGCTTTTGATTTTGAACTACATTCATCTCCAACTCTATACTTTAGCAATGGTAGCTTCTATCCATTACACTTCCAAGCATGCCTGAAGAAGTGTATAACTCTTTACATTATTTTCACCTACAAATATTAATTTTCATAACCAGAAGTTTATAAAGCGTCAACACCCTAGTTATCCTCAAGTTATACAATTGTTTACTAGTAATGTATATTTTCAACTAACTTTCAAATACATTGCCAGCGATAGAAAGCGTCATGGATCTATGGTTCGTTTCCTTTGTCTCTTAAACTTATACCTCTTTTTACAAAAGACTCATACAATTTCCAGTTAAAATCAAACTGTTCACACAAAATTTGAGTCCATGTGGATATGCTCATTGGAATGAAAATGTTTGGGTCCACAGGAGGGATTTGAAAATGAGTCCCGTAGCATTTCGATCTGAGCAGTTTCAAAAACTTGTAAAGTGCCATTTCCGTTGCCAAAATCTTTATCATAATTAGGTCAGCCTATTTCACTACACATCGCCATTGACTAGTGCAGACTTTATTTTCATCTGCATTATTAAACTTCCCAGGCAGCATCGTGATGTCAAACCCATTTTTGGCGAAAAATTACAGAGTTTGAAGTGAGTCATCCTCAATGCACCATTTTTGCTTATAAATGATCGAAACTCTCATCAAATGGTCAATAGGAAATCATTACACCAATTTGCATTAACATTTGGGTTGTGTAATTGTTGTTGTAACTGTAATAACTGTATGGGCTGAGTCTGTTTCACTTGTTCCAATTCGCACAAAGTTCTTCTGTATATTATGATTTCATTCATCATCTTTTGACTGTGTTGTTGATGTTGATGAAAAAATTGTGGATTGGTAGATTGGCTGACTGTCGTAGTTGAGAGGATGTGGAAGGATGAACTGGAGGTTTGGATGCTGTTGATGACTGATTTGAGTTGTCGAAATGCAATCCACCATTGGAATGTGCTTGGTTGGACAAGTTGAAGTTTGAGCTGGTACGTCAGGTAATTTTTTGCTGGTACAGTAATGGGGCAGTTTGGCAAGTTCTTAGTTATTGATGGGGCGGAAAGGTAATCGAAAACCCCAACGGAAACGGAAATTGAGGTAAATGAAGACGTGGAGCAGGAGCAAGATATTCAGGTTGTTGCATTGTCTAAAAATGCAGTCTAGTCCTATATTCAAAGCTGAATGTCGCATTACTTGGCCTGTCATCAACACCAAAACGTGTTGTTCTTCCACCAACCCTTCTAAATAATATCACGATTATTATACTGGTTTGGATTGCCACAATCACGATTGTAAAATTACGTTCACGTGACTTTTTTCGCCTTCTGTTATCATAACCACGGGAATTGTCTTGCTTATCATTGTCACGATAATTTCGGTGATTCACATGAGCACGGAAGTTGTCTCACCTTTCAATATCACGGTAGTTGAAACGCGTTACATTATCACGATAACTATTTGCACTTGGAATATCATAAGATATTTTATTTGCCCGTGAAGAGTCTTCACCATCAGGATTGACGCCGCTTTCGCTTGCTGTAGTATTCCTTCCACTCTTTTGGCACACAGCTCTACTTTCAAGTGCATTTTTGCTTATACTTTTCCTGTATAGAAGAAGAATGATTGGAGGGAATGAATTTGGAGTTGGCACTAAACTGTTGAGCTCTGGCCGGAACCTATTAAATCTCACTTTTTTCTTCTCAGCGTCTACCTGGTCGTTATCATTCATGATTCCGGGTGTGGTAGAATTTGTTTTCAAAAAAAGCTTACTGCTGAATTCAGTGCTTGAAAAAAGAAAATATTTTACTCCCAATTTTGTCTTCTTGTTTGTCTACGTCTGTGTTTAAACAAGGGTTGGTTATGCTCAAACCTTCGTGGTGTTTCTCGTTTTATCGAGTCAGGATAATATAAAGATTTATACACACGTAGGTATGTACCTGACCAACTACTTATATTCTTAAACTTTCTGAGTTGAGTGCATACAGACACTGAGAGCATGGATTGTATATCCAGTCTTCAACTCGAGTTCTTTCTTCTTTGTGTACAGGTAATTCATGAAATACAAGTCTATCTTACTTGTGTTTCATGACCTAATATTTACTTTCAGTCCGTTTACTTGAAAGTGGCAACCTCTAATATGATAACTGATGCCACGCACTTTTTTTCAGGTCCACCGTTCAACTTGGACTTGACAGTATGCGTGTTCTAAACTTTTATGCTCTATATGGATTTCAGTAATACTTGGGACTTGTATTTCATGCTTTACAACGACATGTGTATGAATACAAAAGGTTTTCCGGTATTGTAGAGACGCGAAATAATGAGTACTCAAGTTAGAAATCTTCTCCCCTTAGATAGTGCTATTCTTATGGGATATACATTATTTCCTCTCAATAATGACTGCCGCGAACTTATTCTGTTGACAATACGTTGTCTCAGTATGATATTTCACAATAGCACTGACTGAATGCAACAATACTGTGTAAAACTGTTCTCACAGGGACTATGAAAAGCGCCGTTATGTCGCTACCAGATTCACAGAAAGGAAATCCCCTCTCATGAATTTAAAATCCTCATAATAAATGCAGAAGAACAAAATCAAATGCATAAAAAAAAGAGATATTTTGCGTATAAATTCATAGAATTTTCACTAATTTGTCAAAAATTATTTTCATTTCAGGGTAGTTTTTATGACTTCAGTTCTATGACTGTAGAAAGACAAGTGTGATACGAACTCTACGTCAAGTGATCAATTATTTTGATTTGGACTTTTCCACATCAGTTACTGCTAACTGAAGAAAGAGATTTGCCAAGATTAAGTAGATCCAAGCAATACAACTTGAAAGCATTCAATACATGTGGTTTACATTTTCTTTCAAATGATATCTGCAGGCGTGTTAAATAAATTAACATATAATACTAATATATGTTTTGCAATGAAAACATTGTGGCTTTGCGCTTGTATTTTAAGATCTAATTCCTATTCCTATAGGAAAAACCAGATTTCCTTTGATCCATATTTGAAGCATTTGAAGGAAAACTAGACCTTCATAAATCACAATACCAATGTGACTCTACTCTACGGTAGATAGCCTTCAAGTCAATGCTTTCATCTCAATTCCAATCTTACTTGGAACTTGAAATTTCCAGCAACCCTCCCACCTTTTGGTATGTATCCTATTAATAATTCATTCCTCGGGTAAGGAATGTTTTCCTCTATGGCTTTTACTTTGTTTAGAAAGTGCTTCTGTTTTAATTCGTTGGAATGGGCTACTGGATTGGGTTTGTACTTGACGAATGTCTTCACTTTCTATCAAATGTCTGGCTTGTTTATTTTCCACAATTTTCCACCAAATTTGTAATAGCAAATTAACTATTTAAATCGCTGAAAATCGCTAAAGTTCTATTAATAAACCTTTCCAAATTAATTACCAGACGCAACTACAAGTTTTTAATCTTAATTACATAAAACAAATTGAGATTTTTTTTATTCCAAATTTTGTAATGTTAAAAAACGCATTTATTATTATTTTCAAAACAACTCTAAATTTTCAAATAGGTAATATATTAAAGTGCATTCGTGAAAATTTTGAGCTAAATCGTTTAACAAACTCCTGAGAAATCATTGTCCTTTTAATTGTGGAATTAAATTTTTTAAATGTCTCTACTCCATATGTCATGTCTCAATTTCCCCCACATAGGTCAAATAGATCATAGGTCCAACTATCATGCAAAACTCTGTGTGGTCTATATCACTAGCATAATTCAAATATAAAAGGCAATTGACTTAAATATATCTAGGATAGAACTTGTAAATTTTGAGAAAGTGCCCTAATTTAAGAATGCCTGTAATTATTATATTAGGGCACCAAATCATTTGCTTAACAAATCCTGTTTCAAGTGTCATCCAGGGGTTCGTACCAGACATGTCACCTAGACCTCCGTCTTCATTCATAATCGTTCATTTGGCCTAAAAACGAAAGTAAACTTGAGCACAGGTTGAAATTTGAAGAACAGGCTGTGTCTTCATACACTGGCGTAGCTACACGGGATCCAGGTGGAACCACGGGTCCAGGCCATACTCAAGGTGAGGCGTATGAGCCGTACTAGAATAGGTGGAAAAATTGTCAATATGCATAGACAAAAAATATAAAACATATATAAACCATTCAATCAGTAACTGCAGTTTCAAGTATATTAGCGATAATACTAAAAATGACAAAAAATAGAGTTAAATACTGTTAAACCCCTTCAGGTTTATCAAATTAGTTAGAATTGGTGTGCAGAAATACACGACTCGCTCATGTTTTCCGAGCCGCGCTTCTTCCCCAATTCCCAATGGAGTTACTGTAGGATGCTCAAGACCTGCTTGATTGTAAATACCTCAGTTATTTGAAGACGAACAATATAATTAAAAAATTGGAGAATCCCTAAAGACGGTAACTATAGTATGAATTTCTAGCGAATTAGTTGAAGATCATTTATATTCCAATGACCACTAACAAAAATTACCAAACTCAAGATGGACCATCAAGATTTTGTGAACGAGTATCCGAAATCGTCCATCTACAAAAATGTGGACCATTCAATTCAAACTTACAATTTGCCAAGTGTGCGCCAAAATATTCGCGAAGCGAAAAAATGTTAAACTACATTCGCTTATGCACAAAGATAAGCGGGTTGAGTGCAAACGTGTGGAAACAAGTTTGCTCGTGCTGCCGACTTAACAACCCACCAATGAATTCACACGGGTGAGAAACCGTTTAAATGTGAATCATGCCCAAAATCGTTTTCCAGTCAACGTGGGTTGCGTCAGCATCAGTTATTACATTTGGAAGATAAAGGTTACCGCTGCCCTGTCTGTGCCAAGAAGTTTGCAGAAAAGGCTTCTGTAGACTCCCACTTACGAATTCATACAAACGAAATGCCATTTAGTTGCGACCACTGCAACAAAAATTCAAATACGGGCGCAGTTTACATAAACATATTAAAATTGTACATTTGTGTAAGGTTTCAAAGTTTAAGTGCGTTGTTTGTTTGAAAACATTACACTCAGCCCATTCACTTAAAAATCACATGCACATTCACACTGGTGAAAAGCCTCATAAGTGCGACATTTGCGGTAAGAGATTTTGTGCCTGAAGTACTCTAATTCAACATTTACGTACACACACTGGGGAGAAACCATTTGTTTGTGAAATTTGCGGAAAAGGGTTTACACATCCGGGTCCACTTGGGAGGAGAAAAGTACTACAAATGCGCTTCCTGCCCAAAGGATTTTTGTATTTTTGTTGAATTTCCAATCTTTCATTTGATCGTGATACAAAAGAGTAACGTAATTGCTGGAGTTGTGTTTGACAATGTTTTTGTAAAGCCTCAAGGTGCAGTAAAACCGCAAATTAAACTCCTGACTATTTTGAGCTGTACAGACAAGTAAATGGTGGAAAAAACTCTGCTCTTAACACGATTTTGGTCAAATGTTCAATGGCTTTCATAACTAAGCCTTTTATTATTCATATTAAACAAAGAATCACTCGCAATTGCAAACTTAAAATTAGAAAAATGTACAATACATCTAATACGAATATATATTCCCATATTCTACTCCTTAGTGCCCTTCTTCTTCAAACCTGGACATCCTTTTTTCAAGTGCGCAGTTAGGTTTCCCTTCTTTGAAAAAGAACGTGGACAGCTAAGACAACTCACTCTCTCAGGTGCAGGTGTAGGATTGTTGAAATGTTCTGCCTTCGAGTGCTCAGACACTTTAGCTCTGCTGCCTTTCACCTTACCTGAAAATACATGTTATTATATAGATTTGCACATCACATTAAAAGTAGTAAAAGATTTGTAGAAATAAAAACTTACGACATGTCAAACAAACGTATTGGCCGTTCGAAAGCTTCTCAAAATGCAGTGAAGGTCTGTTCCTTTTCTTCTTGGGAACTATAGCAGAAGAGCTAGTTAAAACTTGTTCTTCCTCTTCATCAGTTTCATCGCTACTTTCTGATGACCCCGTCTGTTCTCTTGCTCGTTTACGTGGATTACTAGAAGAAACATGTGTGCTTGTACTTGGGATGGGAGAGGATGGAGCTGGAACATTACTCGATTCAATGTTTTCTACAGAATCGTCAGATTCGTCTTCAAACGTAATGTCATCCTCTAGCCAGATATGTTCTGGGGGATCCTGTTCCATGGTTTCTGAAATACATAATTACAAGTTGGATTAATGAGTTTATTTTTTACATAATAAATGATAGTATTGACAATAATGACATGAAAAAGTATTCAAATATACCTGGCAAATGTGAACTCCACTCCCCGGGTTGACAAAACTCAAAAAATTGAAATAACCTCTCTCCGTTAATAATGGGTTCACTTCCGCCACCACATGATTTCATATTACATACACTTTGCGTATGATACTGATTTATCCAATCCCTAAAAACACAAATTTGGTCATATCATAATCATCAAATAATGAGTACAGCAACCAAATTCAAATGCACTTACTCATCCATTAAATTCATCGCAGCTGCCAGGTTGAATCCTATTACAAAGTAGATCAAATTATTACAAACGAATCTTTGAATTGTGTAATTTTATTACTAATTACAATAATTACCTGCGTTAACACCAAAGTGTAGCGCACCTTGAAAAAAAAATAAAAAAAATGCTATCATAAGAGACTCGAGTTACTACAAATCCATAATAATATTTCCTTCATATCAAATTACCTGTGTCGGTGTAAACTAGGTCCCCCGGACGTTGTCTGACGAAGTAAAACTCGATTCCCTCTTGTTGTAGCCATTTTGGGCACAAAATCAAAGACTTGTGTTGAATAAAGTTCTGACAAATGGTAATTTTGGCAAACTCTTTGTCTGCTGCTTGCAGTTGCTCGAGAATGAGCTTCTCAACTTTGCCTGTCTCATGCCTTGGGATCGCGATCCATATTTTGTAGCACCCAAACAGCAGAAGGTTAAAAGAAGCAAAGTTATTATCTGAAATTTAAATTACAGTTGTATATTATTTTTACATGCAACTACATTACGCAGCCAGACAGAATCAAGATACATGAAGCAAGACAATAGAGCAAGATCGTGCAGCAAGACGATAGAGCAAGAGCATACGTTTTCAAGCAAAATAGACAACAAAAGCTCACAGCCTCTTTCTCTTACCTTCTCTATGAATTTGGAAGCGACTGCAATGAGTAAAGAGTAAACTATTTTAATACACTCAAATCAAGATTTGACAGATGGTGCAAACATATTGCATGTAGAAAATGTAAAAAAAAAAAACATTTATTTGCCAACCTCCATTTCGTTCCGATGTAATAGTAGATGTTTATGACTCCTGGAAGCTTTATTGCAATGAAACATTTGCTAAAACCTTCACATGTGATTTTTTCCAAATCAAAACCGTTGTTAAAATGGCTTATCAGTTTGCAGGTTTCACCAATACTGTACAACACATTTTTTTGGTCATTTAGTCCTTCCAACAAAGGTTTTGTGTAGTCGAATCTAGAAAACAAGACACGAGAAACATTAGATATATCATAATATAAAATACTTTGAATGAGTTGAAACTATCACACACAAAGGTACAGTATACTTACGGTTGTTTTTCATCCTCATCCAAAAAGTGTCCCAAATTCATGGAAAATCCGGTAGCAGGGTTTCCTGTAGATGCAACATTTCTGTTCTTCTTCTCTAGCTTGAAAGTTTGCTTGCTGAAATCCACATGATTAACTTTTCGAACGTCTTTAAAAGTAGGTTTGCACTTTTGCCACACGCGTTTACTCGGGCGACATAAAGCTATCCCAAACTTTTTCAACACCTTTCTATACTTGGAATACTCCTTGCACGGATCCTTGAGCCCCTTTTCGGATAATTGAACAGGATGTATTTGGTGAGCTGTTACTCCAAACATTGTGACGAGAGAAGTTTTCACCGCCTCTACCTGATGAAATTTTAAAAAACATGCATATATTTATATTTCAAAAACTAGAACTGAATAATGATGTCCAGAGTGCGGGTAAAAGTATTAAATTAATGCAGCTTACAGGTACAAAAAAGTCAGCCTTATCATTATCTAGGCCACGTAATGGAGATGAGGGAATAGCCTCTCCGGTTATTGTACCAGCACAATCTAATGGTAATTCTCCACATTGAACCACCGCAGTGCACCGTCTGTTCACAATGACTAAACCTGCACATTTTTTTGCAGTCTCACCCACTTGAACTTGTGTTCCGTGAAACTTCACTTTCCCATCGTACGCATCCTGACCCCAAACCGCAATACGAATTCCCAATATGTCAGCAATCGTTTCAATCACAATGTCTGAATGGAGACCATCGGTTTCAAATTTCGCTAGACCCTTCAGTAATTCCGAAGTAATAGAATTTTCCAAGTCTGATATTGCCACCGCTTTGAGACAATGGAGCTCTAGAAGATCACCTTGACTTGGTTCTCCACACAAACTCGTTGAAATTGCTTCGAAAATTGTATCATACTCAATCAACGACACTCCACCTCTCTGAATCGCTTTATAATATTTAAGATAGGATTTCCTGATTGTGGTGTTCAAGTAAGATGGCTCATAGTCATTTTTCAAATCCCAATAACTGGGAGGGTTTTCAGGGAAATGAAACGTCAATTCCGTTCCAAGCAATTCCTGGTTTCCCAAGACACTTTTTCTGATATCAGTTCCTGCACGACGCAGTGTTTTAAGTAACTGTTTTAACTTTTCACTATCCATTGTGACCAAATGTCACTTGACAAAAGTGTAGTTGTAGCCAACGTTTAGATTTTTAAAATATATTGTTTCGGATGATGTTGTATAAAATATTATTATGTTATTGTACACAAGATTTCAACCATTTGCGTTGACTGTCAGCTTTCCTTACAAATATCTCTCCCATGCATGAAAACTGTCAAAGCACATAAGTGGATGTAGGTTTGAAGAAGTAACAAAGAGAAAAGAGGGCTTTTTATGCTTTATGCACTTACTACAAGAAGTGAAGTATCTCTGCAAGTCTTTGATATTATGATACGGTTCTACATGTAAAGTCGAGAAATCCTTAGTTCCTTCAAGGTTGGTTGGTAATATCTTTTTTATGTAATCCATTTCTTTTGGTGTATGCAGTTCACAGGTAAATGGACCACTGCAGGTACATTAATGACCATTTCTCAGAATTCTCTGGAAATCACTCCACATTATTTAGGCGTAAATCCCATAGCCAGAGCTATTACTATTACCCTTCAAGTGCATTTGTTAGTGAGTCATAAAGTGACTTATTTGGCATATTATATGGGAAATCTACTTGTTTCATACTGTTCACATGAAGAGGGATATTAATAGCATTTAGGCACCCTGTAACTATCCGGATTTATTGAACTCTGTTTGGTTTTATGCCATATCTCGCAACAAAAGTTAAGTAGCTTTTGATTGCTGACAAGTATTTGTTAAATGAACCTACAAACAATGTGGTCAAGCTGCGGCATTGTGAAATATACGTTAACATAGCATCGATACATTTATGTCCCAGTGTTTTGAACGATTCACCAAGTTGAGAAGCATTAGTTCTTCTTCTTACTAAATCAGTAGACAAATAGACCTCATACGTAGCTGTCGGAATTCTTAGAAAAGTTGGTACGTCACTTTCGGCTCCTTTTCTCCACAACATCGCCAGTTTTATTATTATATTCACAACGGTCAACAGCTGTAGTCATCATAGTTTACCTGTTGATATACTCGTTTCAATTATAACGAAATTACTTAAAAGCAGGGAGCAGTTCCTGTCTCGTGTAAATAAAAGTTTTTTTTTAGTAAATTCAGACTGTTGAAAGAAAAACCTCCATCCCGAACCCACCTAGACCAAACACTGATTTAAGCTGCCAAACTATTTATATGGACGATTCATTGGACGAGTTGAAATTAATTTTTTAGTTTAAAATGTGATTAAATTTAATTTTTGAATAATAAATCCCTTCAGGTTTACCTTAAAACGTATTTATGTAAAAAAAAACTTAGGTATAACAAGTTTCGAACTGCAGTCGTTGATCCTAAATTTTAGTTTATTGTAAATTGAAAGGATATTAAACGAATTTAAAACATTCAATTATCTAATGCAAATCAAGAGCATGGTGAAATGGAACAATCCTCACAGGTTTATATAATCCTCTAATTTCTCGGGAATTTCGGCTTATCCTTTCCCGAACACACTACACGGTCCTATTAAATTATGGTATTTTAGGAAATTCTTGCTGGTGAAAATTTGATTTATTGATTGATTCTAAAACCTGTATGCATTGTATTTGCAAAGTTTTACAAATTAACTCTGACTAATACAAACTGCGTGCCTTTATGCATGAAGAGAAAGCAGAATTTCGTATGTTCTTATGTTATATAGTAACAGCATCTTTGACTTATTATGGGAGATGTGAAGCTCATGTTCGAAATAAAAAGCTACAGAAAAATTGTTCAAACTAGGAATAAAGCAGTTGGCTGACTGAAATACAAAGTAGCATTCATAAAGTATATTGCAATTTCTTATACAAATACATACAAGGGCATGTCTTAACTTGTATCCAAAACACATAACGAGACGGATTGATAAAAAATTGATGAATAAAATTATAGAAAACACCTTCATTGAATGTAAAATACTTTGAAATTCGTTCTTATTGGGAAATAAATCTTTGAGAAACGCGATGATACAATATTTGACGAACATTAACTATGCCTTGCCCAAAATCTTCCCAAATGAAATTTTTGAGTCGTGGCATCATTGAGAAGAGTTGGTTTCGTTGAGTAGCATCCGGCGGAGGGTTTCTAATAAACTTCCCACGCTGGTCTTGAGCATTCCATTGGAATTCTGGCATGAACACTAGCTCCGTTAGATTTTCAAACTGCTGATGAAAAAGTTGCAGGATTTCATTGTTTACCTCGGACGTAGACAGTACAAGCCTCCTAAGCTTTGGAAAGCTTTCCAAATTCACAGCAACAACATCTTGAATATTGATCCCTTCACAGTTCAAAATGGCTTTGATTTCCAGTTCTTCTAAATTTTCTCTGTATTTGTACAGTGAGAGCAGTACCTCGTAGGTTATTCTAATCTCAGCACGAGGCCCAATTATAAGCTTTTTGAGATGCGGCCACTGGACACGAATTAGTTTTTGAAACGGCAAAATATCAATTTCAGCTGTCGAAAGAAACGTGGTGAATAAGCGAAGGTTGCACAGATTTCGGTTACATGCTTCCAAATCAATTCCATGCTGGAAAATATTAAAGGGGCAGCAAAAGTCATGCAGTTGAGGTCCATAGGCGTCCAACAAGATTTTAAAAAACTGATATTCGTATTGAAAATTTCCCGCATCAGGTGGTGGTAAGCTAAGGAAATCCATATCCCACAGTTCTCTTAAGGGAGGAAGTTCACTTGCAGAAACCTCCATGATACGCCAGTTACCATCAGCCGTTGGATTAATGATTCCGCTAAAGACATGTCTGAGATCTAGTGTAAAATGTTGCAACTTTGGAGTCAGGGTCAAAACTTGAATCAGTCGTTGAAACAATGGAAACAACTGATGGTCAAAGCACATGTCCAAATGCAACTTTGCGATTTGGGGCCCGTAAGTAAGTGGAAGACATTTTTGAACAGACTTGATTTTTCCTGCATTTCAAGATTAAAAGTATTAAATACACCGTTTAAATTATCCTGTTGTGCATAAAATACAGACTCTTTTTTAAAAAATCACGATAAGACATTTTTCTTGAATCGGAAGTTGCAGTTGCTTAATATACTGCATTTAACATGAAGTCTCAAAGAAGCAAACCACAGTTCTAACCATTATTTGTATATGATAAGGCATTTTGTAAGATTGTAGTTTTTTCGATAGATTTACAATAGAAAAACGAAAACATATGTAACAGATTGATCGAAAGCTGTTTACGGTAATTTTAGTAAAGACCTGACAAAATTTCAACGTGTTTGATAAGTCTCTATAAAACTAGAATAGTGAAACTTGGCGTGGGAGCAATCCATGATTACGGTTACGTTAGTCTGAACTGGTCTGGCCAATTAAGAATTATCGCGTGCTTTCAAGTTCTTATGGTTTTATGTTTAGATAATATGGAGATAAAAATATGCTGCTACTTATGCAATGACAGAAAGCTTACGTTCGGAAGTGATATGAGGGAATCGAAGGAGCAGGAAAGTGGAATTTTTTGGTGACTCGAGTGTGAGTTTGTATTTCTTGACAGTTTCTGAAAATCTCATCAGACATGCTAAATGAGAAAGGTTGGATCTTGTACATGGAGGCGTATGACAGTTGAATTGTAATTGATTGAAACTTTTACGTTTTAAAGTTGTTTTTAATACACACAATCAAGCTGAACTTGCATTGTAAAGTAATGACTAACGTAAGATTTTCATTCGTAAGTAAATGCAATAACTTGAAGGTATGTTTTTATTTGTCAGCATTATTTTTCTAATAATGCTGTTGCCATTTATTAATAGGTTTGAAATGGCAAAACATTATGTACTAATGGATAGTGTATGGCTCTGGAGAATAAACAGATGAAGCCCTTAGTTCATCTTTTATTTAACAAATTAGTAACAATAATTTAGTATAATACTACTTAAAAGCAGTTTTTGATTGCATGATTAAAATTTGGAAGCGTTTTAGAAAATACAGTATTCTAAACTAAAACACCTACTTACTGATCTAGTGCATCCAAATTCCACTTATACTATTTTCTACATCTTAATTTCCATCATTATATTCCACTAAATTTTTATCATTAACACTATTTAAAGACCAATAACACACTTAATCAAAATCTACTCGAAGAAATCGTACATCATTCAGCAGGGGCTTGTTTTGATTTCCAACTCTTTCCCCGTTTTGATCATTCTTTCCCGTAAGAGTAACAAAAAAGAATGGAGCACCTCTTTCGAAATTCAATTCGACTTTCAAAACTTTTGATAACTCTACATCAATTTCCAAACAAATTCTCCTCATTGTAAGGACATTGAGAACTAGTTCAGTTTGATTAAAGCCACTTTCATATACAGGAGGATTTTTAGTCAATGTAATTTTATATATCACCAAGTAATCATTAACTGCTAAAACAATCAAATCATTGGACAAAACCTCTAAGCAATGCATGTCCCAAACAGCTCCAATAGGCAACCAGTTGAAATCCAACAGGCCCAAATGCCACGTAATTGTGTCATAGGAGATTGTGATTATTCTCTCGTTGCAAAACACATATATACCATGTCCATTGCCAGAAACAGTTTTCGCCCCAACTAGAGTAAGATGGTTTACAAACGCACTTGGGTAAAACCTTGGAGTATGGCTCTCGACCTCAACATCATCGCTGAAAAAATGTAAAGTTAATAATCAATGTTTGCATTACATAACGAAAAAATTAATTAAATAAAGAAAAGCGCATAATATCATGATACCTCATTAGTGCAGGTTTGAAAATTTCCGTTCCATAAAGATGAGAGATAAATGCAATTCCGTAATACACATTTCTGGGTTGCCCGAATGGATACTGTTCAAGTATCCTGGGAATTCTGTCGTCTTCATAATTTATGGTACCTGGGTACTCTTGAACTTCAACAATGTAATCCTGACGATTGTTTGAAATTTTGTTAAAAACTTCATCCATGCCGGTAAAATCAAGATTATACAATTCAACAAGTTCATATTGTCTGCCCCTTGCGTCTGTTGAAATGGCATAAAATGCTAGCTGTGCAGGATCCACCCAGATAGCTAGAATGTTCCTGCAATGCGTAATTTACAAAAACGAATAATAATCATGCATTATAAAAAATTGAAATTTTCCAAACAAGGACATAATTAACTACTTACTTATGGACTTCAAACACAAATTCTACGTTGGTATTCCGGACATTCAAACGAGTTATCCACCATTTGTTGGGTGAAGCAATATTGCTCTGACCAAGTACATGAAAAACTGTGATGTACTGTTCATTGATTGCGAATAGTATTCGATCAATGTCAGGAATAAACTCCCCCTCCATATTGTTTCGGTTTATTGGAAAGTATACCAATTTTGAGGCGACAAAAGTTTGATTAGTTCTATAAGCGACATCTCTAGTCAAGGTACTTTCACAAGTCTGGAGTCCGTAGTTTGTGCGCTGTTGAATAAAAAACAAAGTGGTAATATCATTTTCAATTCCTAAAGTTCAATTGTAATTCATATAAAACTAAACTAGTAATATAATTACCAGAGTGATGCTAGTAATTTCACTGGTAGGATTAGGAAAACAAACTGAAAAGTATGTCCCACCTCCACCGCTTTCAATATGATAGTAAAACACTGGACGCCTGATTTCCGCAGCATGTCCTTGTTCAGCAGGGTTACTATTATAAAAGCGCATCAGTTCTTCAGAAACCCTTTCTCCTAACACTTGCAATTGAGTAATCTGATAAGCATTGCGTTCTAGAATGCTCGGATACTCTAGATATGTCGAAAATACAGTTTTCCATGTGGTGTAAATCATTGGTTCTGGCCACAATAAACCATTGTTTCGAAATCGTACATCGTAACCCATTAAGATTTTCATTGCTGTGATGTCGTTTAATTCGTGAATGTAGATTCGCTGGCATCGCTCATCGGAAAAGGACTAAAAAAAAAGGTTTTTAATAAAGTGTTAATAAAAGATGTTTTAAATGCGTTTATCGGGAGGGAAAAACTTTCCTCAAAAACTTACATCTAGGGATATGACACGACGTAGAGTATTTTCAACAGTTTCGGCGGACCTCCATGCAGAAACGATTGAACGTCCGTCAAATTGATTAATCAGAATAGCCACAATTTCCAACGGCAATGCTTCAAATCCCATGTTGCTATTCCGAATTTGCCCGTGTTGGTAACGCGTGTGAAGTTGTTGAAAAGCAGGATTTTGATTTCTTAGCTGGTGAAGATATCCGAAAGGAATTGGTAATATCCCACGTCCAACAACTGCTGGGATGATTTCGTTTAAACGAAATTCATTACTTTGTACTGTTCCAGAGTCACGGTACATAGAATTTCGTTCGGCAGCAAACAACTCCCTTCCTGTGGGACAAGTATTATAGCATAAGATATTATACTCATGTTGAAAAATGATTGTTATAATATTTCGAACGTGGCATTTACTTAAAACCCAATCTGGAGGAATCCGTGTGGTTCGCCAGCGAATATGGCATTTAGTATCAATCCTAGCTTGTAAAAATCTTTCACGATTGCCAATGATGAGTCCATTCCCGTTAATCTCGTTCGGAAACGCTGCACCTGCTCCTTGAACTACTAATACTTCTGTCACAATATCACTTTCTAAATTATAAACCAATTGAGCTATCGGTATCCCATTTCCATCGATAAGATAAAATACTATCGGTGACAGCACCCTTCTACAAATAGTTGGCCTACTCATTGCTGACCTGATGATAGCAAAAAAAATATATATATAATTTTATTAAATTACGGGTAGAAATTTGCAAAAGCAGCATCCAAAAACTTTGCAGCCAACTAATAAAGGTCTCACCTAAATGAATACTGCAAACAACAAAAATTAGTTATATAGAAAGTGATAAGATGTGAACCAAAACTTTGATGTTCATACAGGTAGAAAACTGAAGAATCAGGAAATATTCGATTATCTACCATCAAAGTAAAAGCTGGATGCTTCAACGAACAAAATTCAAAACGTGTGGTAGTCCAGTTGCAATATCTTACGTTAGAATAAGGATGATTTTGCACATTTGTTTCAAGCGCCATGAAGAACCCAATCTTACGTAGTACATTGGCTGGTAGTTAAAACAAATATACCTAAAATCGTAATATGATTTACGCGCCATATATAAACCAACAAAGACGAAACAATTCCTAAAATTGTAACATACCGTGTTTTATCTTGTCCATTCAACATTCAAGAAACGTGACTAAATAAGTAAACCATTAGAATACCACATAGGATAGAGAAGGCCACCAGGCGAATGTATATTGGTAATGTGAGAATATTTTGATGTTCTGAAAAGACACAAAACTGAACAAGATTGCTTTATAAAATTGAGCTGTGGACAGCAGTAAAGTAAGATTAAAAAGTAAATAACTGAAATGGAGTTTACCGACGATTCAAGTATTGACAATGAGGTAATTGCTTTCCAAACCAATAAGCTTTGCAATCATAATAATCTTATCATTATAACGGTTAAGCTCAAACGTTACTAATATTGTGTTATTTTGAATGTTTTAGGTTAACCAACCAACTGACGCTGAAAATGACTGCTTTGATGACGGGATGGACAACTTTATTGCTCAAGTTGCGGAAGAATCGAGTGCTAATCCTAGCCATCCAGGTAGGTTATATCCGATTTAACTGAATTACTTGTGGATAAACCTGTTGGCAATTATCTGTAAGTTAACTTTCTTTTGTAGTTTTGGACTTGCCCACTAATTCTGCTAAAAGGAAAATAGCTTTCTTTATGACTCAAACTGAGAAAGTTAAGGACTCGAGTCCTGTTAAACGAGCTTTTCCGGGACCAGCAGGCAATCTGAAGCCATTGGATGAGGAAGCAAAAAAACGTCTTGAAACTGAACCGAGTCCATTTTGTCTTAAAGTACTTAAGAAAGTCAAAAAATCCTACAGTAAGACTAGCGATGAAGTGGATAAGTTGGAAATCAGCAAAGCCCCATGGAGAAGTCTTCTTCAGATATTAGACTTGAATTTGAAAGATTCAAAAAGTTTACTTCATTTGCTCAACATTCGCTGGATTCTTTCGAATGTTATGTATTATGAAGAAGACATTAAAGTACCGTTTCTGGTGGCTGTCGTACTTGAGAAATTTGATGAGGTCTTCAAAGTGAAGAGTGTTTCTAAAAATATTACCTACAACTTAATGGATTCGTCTGGAACCATTCTAGCTGTTTGCAGTTCAAGTTTTGCTGAACCTTTTGAAGCCATAATGATACCTGGAACAGCTATAGCTTTACAAAATGTACGTTAATCTCAATAAAATCAAAAGGTTTGATGCTTTTATTACTAAATAGGAAACTTTTGACAGAATAAATTGCTCATTTTTCATTGTTTCTAATTTTCTAGTGTGGAATTTCGAAATTTGGAAAGCAAGTTCAACTTACAGTTTCAAGAGACAGTGTTCTTTATGTAGTTACTGGAAAAGATTTGGATGATCAAGATGTGAAGACTTTAACTAGTGTAGAAAATGGCAGATTCCCAATCTACAAGAGAGAAAATGAACAGACTGTTATCCAAATGGCAACTTACAATAAAGAGACAATTCTGAAAGAGTATCGATTTCTGGTTGATAAAATCAAATCATCAGATGAAGAGAAACAAAGTAAGATTCAAGGAAAGAATGTAGAAGATCCTTCAGGTGCATCCGGCACATCCATTTCAAACTTCTACGTTGATTGTTCACAAATCTTTGATGATGATGACTTTAATGACTTTGTGTAGTAAAACATGCAACCTAAATAATAGTTTCTAGTTGTTAGTTTTCAGACTAATTCAAAAATAGTGAGTTGCTATTGTCATTTTAACGCCGTATGTCTTGCTAGATTGATTACGTTCAGCGATGACAAACGTGAGTCTTTTCATAAGGTAAATATGAAGATTTTATAGTTTATTTGGTATTTATATTCATTCTTGCATCGAAAATTATCAATACAATGAAAATGCAGTAAAGTATATGCAAAATGTTATGAGAAATTAAATTTTTTAGTAAATGAAGTATTGTGATTTCCATTACATTTTCTAAAAGCTACCAAACCCAATGGAAAAAAGTCCAACGTAAAATTCACCTTTATTCAGAACTAACAGCGTGTATTATGTAAGTTTATACCCCAAAGACAAGGTTCTTTTTGTTTTGCTTCCCAGTGTACCACTTCTGGTGGTAGATACCTTATGTTTAAAAAGTCGTGGTAATATTCAGGTGATTCCTGTTGTAGTAAAAATGTAAAAGTTGTTTCCAAATGTCATCATCTTATTGCTTAAAATCTCTATAATCTATTAAGTAATGTATACTTTTAATATTACAAGCGGAAACATATGAAATAAAATTGCAAGTTGGGAAAACAAGATTTTGAATATTTTATGCATCGCGTTAGCTACATGACAAAACAATTAATAAATGTTATGGAAATTTTTTATTGTATTAGTTTTATTCGCAAGGAAATTAGTAACATTCCTTTATCTTTCATACTCATTCAACTTACAATAACATATCCCTGCAAGAAAGTACTTTCACCGACTGTCCGCAAATCTTGTGGTAACTTCCAGATAAAGAAACTGCAAGCAAAGAACTTAACCGTCACAATCTACACCAATTGAAGACAGTTACGCAACAAATCCACTTCAATTCCAAGTACGATTTTAATTATATTCGAACAGAAGCAAAGGATTTAAGTTTTTAAGATATAAAATACAACCATATAGAATTTAGAATGAAAGCCAATGCAAAATTTTTACAGCATTTAGCTCCAAATGTAGATGGCTACAAGTTGTCTAGCCGATAATGCTAAGAAGAAGAAGTTATATGTTGCGTTCTGAAGAATTTCTTGGGTGCATCAATTAATAATGTTCATAAACAAAGTATCAATAATCATGTATAATAAACAAACTGTCATAGGGAAACTTGTATTATCTCTTAATTGCAACGACTATTCACCAAGTTTGAAACGTGCTGTGAGTAAACTGATGAAAATCGCTTACATAACTGAGTGTATACGTTCAATGAAGTTTCTTTTTGGCAATCTTCCTGATGTACCTCTACCTTAGTCACATAAAAGCCGAATCAATTATTAAAATTTAATTAGGAATACCGTTGTTTTTGCTCTTCATTAGCAACTATGAAACGATGTAAGGACTAAATATATATTATAATTAACCTCTCTAACGGTAAGACAAAAAAGCTAAGCTTATAATATATATGTGTCCAACATTTTCAGTAAGAAACTCAATTATATAACGAGTTTCCTAAAAAAATTCACGAGGTGCCCTAATTTGGGAATAGCTAAAATTAATCGTGATTCTCTACAATTTGCTGCAATAAAGTTAGTAATTTTCTCTTGTGACTTTCCCCACTCACTTTCAATTTACCCACAATGTAGGCAAGTGAAAGTTATATATTTAAAAGCTGTAATACTCATGACAGCTTCTTGATTAATCATACAATATGAATCATGTTCTGAAAACCAATTTTCATTCTTTTCAGAGCAGAGTAGGTTTTATTAGCTTTAAAATTAAAATCTATAAATACCCAGATCTACGCTTAATTGCCAACCTAGTTTTTATTACCTTAAATCAATGCGAGTTATGTTTTCATCTGAATGTAGTACACAGCTTATCATTTGGCACATGGAAATTCAAATCATGAAATGGATGTTAGCTTTGGTAATTTTCACTCCACATTTAGGATTGTAAATGGGACAGTTTATGCTAATGCTTGTAATTTTGCAAGGTCTCTCTTAGTAATACCAAATGGTTGAGCTGTTAGTAGAATTAGTAGAATTAGTAGAAAGTTCTACACGAAAAAGTATGTATGCATTTTGAAACTCAATCTGTACATGTGTGAATCAACTTAATAATAAATTACTTTCATAAGGACTGATAATTCAAGTTAATTTATAGTGATTCATTTAATTTCATTTTAACATTCTTAAACACACATGATTGTTTGAAACCAGGGCTTTGGTTGATTGGAATGTATTTCGTAACTGATATCTCAAAATTAAGAAACTATGTTTGTATACGGTTATACCCGGGGCGTAGCACCTTCGGCTCCTTGAGGCGTGTCCATTTTTAAACTAAAGCTTCACTGTTTGCCTTCAAAGGACAAGTTTCAAAGCTGGATTCAACGTTATCCAACTCAAAGTCCACTTCGTCAAAAATTTTCTTAAAAATGTGGTAGTAAGTTGCTCATTTGATCATCGTCATCTTGCCTAACTGGAGATAAGAGTGGACTTTCCAGGTCACTGTCATTTATTCCATTATCAATATCTTTATCAACAATACCATGGCGTAATGAGGAAGATATAAGTTTCCACAATTTGATTAAAATAGGAAATTTTTCGTTTGAAATTCCTAGTTCTTCAGATAATGCAGACACGTTCTTGAACATTTTTACAGAATTTTCAATCACTAAAGCTAAAATTAAGTCAGTTGTACCCTTGAAAAAAATTCATATATATACATACATATTATTGAATAAATTCCCTTACTTCTGACAAATTAATAATATGCAAATTAGTAAATAACTTACAAAACGCTGACAATTGGACATTGCCTCATCGATCCATACATCATTAGGATTGATGTCAAAACCAACCTTATACCCAGATTTGTTCAAGTCATCTTTCATTGGTAGGGTTTCCTTTGAATCTAGGCAAAAGGTTTTTTTAAATAACAGAATTTAGAAGCTGGATTCCGTTAACACCTGTCGAGAATGATTTTTAAAACTTACCCACTTCAATTGAGTTTGCAGATTCAACCAAGTCTGGCTCATTATCCACATTGTCACCTTCAGAATCGGAGTCGCCAAATATTGATGATTTCCAAATGAGCCTTTGTTTTATGACCATTTTATCTTTCACTGGTAACATTTTTGATTCCTTCAACGATACAAACTTTGGCTGCGCAGCCTTCCCCAACTCCTGTAATTCCAATAATGAATTAGGACCAACGTCTTTGGGGTTTAAATCTTGATCAAAATGCATGGTAATTTAAGTTTCGGTTACGCTATGCATAAAGTGACACAAGGTAAAGGGCTACAAAGTTTTTGCAAATACAAGTTGCAAAACAAGCTCTGAATCGAGAAAAAAATTACCGCAGTTAAGGGATGAAGCAACAATGAAAATGTTGTTTGTTGAGAAAGAACACAAAAGTACTTTAGTTCCTGCTTACTAGTACTGGGCTACACTGAATGGTGCTAGTATATATTGAACTGTATAGCGTATAATGCAGGTAGCTAGTTCACACTGAAATTTACTAGTTCACCCTCAACGACTTAATTTCTTAGTTCACTAAACTAGCATAGCAAACGAAAAACCAAAACGTGTTGGGACATGCTCTGTGCTATTTCGTCGTACGAAAGTCAGAGGCATATACACGTTCACAAATTCATTTGCATTGTAAGAAGAGTGATGAGAGGTGTACCTTTTACCGTGTTGCTATTCAAAACGTGGATTTTGTTAAGATTGAATTTTTATTACCAGGAATCCGGGTGCCATTGGTTTATGCTCAGAAGTCTCCACAGTCATTGGTAGCTGACCTACTGAAAATGCGAGTTTCAAAATAGTAAATCATAACAATCAAATCTATTTTATTTAACCGATTATACAGTATCGTTCAAGTCGTCATTAGTTTTTAATATTTTTTATTTTTCAACAGGGTTCATTGGGAATGGCTTCAATTTACAACTGTACTTTGTGTGACTACTCAACAGATCGCAAATATAACTTAACGTTACACGAGAGAACACATACTGGTGAACATCCTTTCTTGTGTGCTGTTTGTTCTAAAACATTTGCTTCAGAGAGCAACCTGAAAAAACACATTGTAACTTGCAACGGTGGAACCTTTGACTGCAAACATTGCAATTATAAATTTCACAGTGCATCGCTGTTGTCGCAACATCTTACTAGACGCAAGTCTCAATTGGCAGTTCAGTGTGGAAGTTGCTGTGAAACCTTTAAAACGGCAAACCACTTATCAAGACACAGAATGGCCAGACACCAACAGGATTTCAAGACACCAGGAGCAGTGACAGAGAAAACGAGCACGGCTGTCGAAGACACAGTAAAAGAGGTAGCTGATGAAGGACGACCCGATTTAATAGAACAGCCGCAACAAGTCACTAAATCAGATTCAAGTAAAAGACTCCAAAAGCGCTTGGGATATCGTACGAGTGGTGAAGTCAGTAAACGTTCGAGGATCAAAGAGACTCATCATCAAGATGCAAGCGATTCTAGCAGCGCAGGTGTAGTCGACCCATCAATGTCTAATGAGCCAGAACAAGATAATAACGATGTTGAGCCTGAATCCCCGGAAGATAGCGCACACTTGGATGACAACGATGATGAATCCCGTGTTATTGAAGTTGCTCAAGATATTGAACATTTTTCAATCAACCACCCAGCTTTTCTTTTCCCACTTTGGAAACTGACCAAAACCAATCTTATCCAGTTTGAAATGCTTTTACCGCAAGAGAAAGTTGTGATTGGAATGATCTGCAACAGTGGCAAAGGACGTAAATATGAGGACATGATAAGTGTAATTCAATACGGGCCTGAGTTAATTGGATTGTTTCCAACCGGGATGAGTGTCTGTGAATTTCTTTTTCATCTTGAACCAAATCAACTGATAGAATTTTACAACCTCACCAAAAACCATTCAGTTCAACTTGCTGCATCAATCATGGAGTTTATCAAGCACTGTACTGTCCTCTGTCTGCAAGAAAAATTGTCTTCAGTGATTTCTGACTGTGAATTGTATCGTGCACTTCCACTTGAGCTCATATCCATGTTAAGCTGCGAAAATGTTTTTGCGAATCCCAACTTTCTTAATTCAATTCCCACTGTAGTTAAGCTGGAAAGGCAAATGTTGATCAACATCCTTGAAAAAATGGTTCTTCAAACTCTTTTGGATCTTGGAAAGCAGAATCCAAAGTTTTTGGACAACAGGTTTACGATGGATGAACGAATGACTACTTGGAACGTGTTTATCAAGCATGTGGAAGATAAATTATCTTCAAAAGTCCTTCTTTGTGTTAATGATATTGTCATGTTGAGAGCACAACAGAATCATGATGGAACTATTCCCTACTTGAACGTTTCAAATGGACAGGAAACTTTTGCAATACATTTGCACCGTGCAGTTGTCAAGAAGTTTTGTCGTGCCATGGACCCAGATCAGGAACCTGTAGTTGCAACAATGAGGGAAGTTGAAGTATTCATCCAGTTTTTATATTGCAGCAATGAAAATATGGATCGAAAAGGATTAGTAACGGTTGGAGTATTCAAACTTGCAGTTGCTGCCAATGTGGATGAAATTTGGAACTTTCTCGTTGGTGAAACTATTCAGTTGTCAGAGATTGCAACAGAAAATACTACTTTGGATGTCCTTCAAATTGCCATATTTCTGAAGCGCCAGACCGACGTTAAAGCTGCCTGGGAATTGATTCGGTTCAAGAAATCATCCAATGAATATTCATCACTGAATGGGTTGAGCCAGGAACACATCAGATTCTTCCTTTCTTGCAATTGCATAACGTATGAGTTGGAAAAGTACAAAGTTTTGCTAGCCTGGTCTTTCAATGAAGCGTCAACTCCTATGCCTGCTTTCGAAAAAGTGACCTTCAACATGGACGTTTCATTACACTTTGACTCAGTTAAAAATCTGTTAAATCTGTCGGTGCTGAAAAATCACTTTAATTCCATTTTTCAGCACGGTTTTATTACATTTGGAGACATTGTTGCAGTAAATGATGAAACAAACTAGACTATTAATTCTTGTACTACTAGAGTCGGATAATTTGTAGTAGTTATGAACTATTTTAAATATTACTACCTTTGGATAGCTACGTATATGTTTTATTAATTTTAGTGTATTGTATGAATAAACTAATTTACTGGAACTATTAAACTGTAATATAAACTGTTAAACTTAATAACACCAACAGTTCACCTATGCATGGCTTGACATTTTGTAAGAGCATTTGCACAATTCACTTTTCACGCATTTTTTAAAGACACAAAACATAAAACAGACATAACTCAGGAATGCACAAAAACAACTTTTCCACAATGAAATAATTTAAAGCAATTTTGTCAATTATCAGCATCAGAAGAAGAATAATCATGATATTTTAGTCTACCGAATGTCAGGGGGTGAAGGGAGCAAAATTAAACATATTAAATTATATCTTTTGCTTTTATTTTCAACAAATAAAAAGTTTTCATTAACCACGTTGTTTGTGTTTTGGATTCCACAATCAGTAAATAATTTTAAACCACAGCCAAATTTATGTGGAACTCAGAAATAGTCGATAAATACCCGTTTCATAGTGCCTCATAGACCTAACCTTAATAGTTGATAAGCTGAATAAAAACCTATCCTGAAAGTCATTGCCCGAATTTATCAACACATGACTAACAAACTAAAAGTTTTTGCATATATAAACTATCTATTGAAATGTGCAATATTTCGATGTTTTTCTTTTGCCTAGTTTTCAGATATTCAAAAACCGCAAATTTATGACGAATTCAAATATTAAGGGACCTAAAACTGCTAGTCATTGGAAATCTTTATTAGAGTAACTGACACATGACGATTAACCTTCCAGGTGACTAATGGACAGAGTATAAATTTGGATTATTTCATTTATAAAATCCATCCACCAAACCTGCCTTTGAAGTTTTTCCATTATTT
The DNA here is from genome assembly GCA_034697805.1 of Orchesella bifasciata. Classification (NCBI taxonomy): domain Eukaryota; kingdom Metazoa; phylum Arthropoda; class Collembola; order Entomobryomorpha; family Orchesellidae; genus Orchesella; species Orchesella bifasciata. Next base: position 27,595 of record JAQGAP010000163.1, read on the forward strand.
GATTAGGAAACCTGAAAAAATGAATAAAATTTAGATTTTGTACCTCGACATCCGTTGCAAGTAATTGTGACAGGAAACAAGTTTCTGTTACATACTATTTCAAATTTTATTAGAAATGATCAAGATAATGTGATATGCTTGTAGTTGTGGTTTAATTTGCTGAGGAACTAAATTCTTCAATTCCTTCATTTAAGTGTCCTTTGTAAACATAAAAGATTTCCATATTTTGTGTGAACTTTCACATCTGTAAATGCGGAAAATATTAGAAAGAAAAATTGTGTCAGTAAATGATGATACAGGTGCATGAAAGTGAAAAATCTCTGAAAGTACCTATTGCCACCTACACTGGCATCAACGATGTTGTCCCGTACTACTTGGAGGAACATGTGAAAGTGGATTTTCTTTCTTCCTACAGTTGTACTAAATCCCTCATTAATTTATATGCGTTTCAACGGCATATTTAACAACCGTTCTTAAATTAGTTCATTTTCTCAGAAATGCGAATTTCAGTTGAAATTTTAACCGGTCCATTAAAGTCAATTGCCGCTTAATTTTTATAATGCCAGTTTGGACCGCATTGAATTATGCATGATGCTTGGACCTTTTCGTTCGGGGAAAGTTGAAACATTCACTGTAAGGGCAGTAAAAGAATATCTTTCTACAGTTGAATAAACGACGATTTCTTCTGCGTTTGTGGTCCGATTGATCAGCAAATTTATACGCATTTTTACTAACTGAAAATTCAAGAGTTTTTTGAAATTAAAAAAAAATGCGCTCTAAAACCTAAAAAAAGTATAAACTCGAAAATTCTAAAAATCTATTGTGTTATATAATAACGCTTGAAATCTTATCATTGTGTCATGTAATTGTTTGGCATAATTTAGGAAACTCAACGATTTAAATACATTAGATTTTATTTTAAATTTCCAAACCAGTAAACTTTAAAATTCTAAAAAATGATTTAATTTAGGAGTGAATATTGAAAATGCCTTTGAAACGGATATATATTAAAGAAGAAATTAGCTAACACTGGAAGAAGTAGGAAACGCCACTTTCACATGTTCCTCCAATTGGTATTGGACAACATTTTTGATTTCTTCACTTTTTTGTATTTGTATAATAATTTCTTTACTTATATCGGCTGGAATTTCTATATATGAATAACCACTTGTAGATGTGTCTTTATGACATGTTTTAAAAGTCTTATACATTAAATCCGGCATTTAAAATCATGTGTACCTGCTTGCATACATGTTGGAAACTACGTTTGATCATGAGTGATACATTCCGTTTAAGAATTGATAGATAGAGAAACATCATCTTGTTAGCTTTCGCATTCCGTCATGGTGAAAACGGCGAAAACAAAATGACTCAAAGAGGATTCAAATAAATATAGACCGGGATGGGTTACTGGTATAGTGTATTATCATTGCTTTGAGACTTAATCAACTGCCATCGTATCCAAACACTGTTGGTTTAAGACACTTTTCATAGACAAACTGACTGCTCTTTGGTATTATGAAAGTATTCAAGATATTGTCAGTGATCACGACAAACCATTGCAAGCAACAACTCCAGCAAAATCAGCTCAGTAAGGGAAGGGAAAAGTGAAAGTTGGGACATTTTAATATCTTATCGTACACACGCAACGTTCACTGAAATTAAAGAAAACCTACAATAACCATTGTCATTTTGTTCAATTTATTTGTGAGTTGAGTTGATGGACTCTGAAGGGGCAAAAAACTTTCACCTATCTCTTCTAAAAGGAACGGAACTTTACGCTCAACAAAAAACCTTTTCGATTGACACAAATAATGGGGTACTTCGTTCGAAATGTACGTTTATGGAAAACACCGTAAAGGTTGAATAAGTGAACCAGCCCACTTGTTTAGAAATATATTAAAGACCAAAAATTTAAATTACTTATTTCGAACATGCTTGATGATATATACAGAAATTTCTGGTTTCGTTGTAATATGCATATTTTCTTCAACTGCTCGTATTCCCAAATGAGTAAAGTTTTTTGAGCATTTCCGCATGTAAACACCGACGAAGTTTGTATTAGAAACGGCATACATTTATATACAAATTCACTTTCAGAGCACCCGTTAAAAGATCATTGAAAGATGTTTGAAATTTAAAAAAATAAACTGCTATAAATGTAGACAATATTTATTTGGTTGTGCTTTTGTACCCGTTGGAATTGGATATTTTGTGACCGACTAAAGTGTGATTATTTCAGGTTAGTTCTACCTCCTATTTGTGCTCCAAAAGAAATGTTTTTCTCTTGTGTATTCATAAAAGTTTGGATTTACATTAGCTATGATCTAACAACGAACGGGTATGCTCCTCAGTGACTTAGGTTAAAACTATTTCCAGTGTTATATGCAGTAGGTTTTAAAGCAAGAGACACCCTGCCGCTACCCCAAACATTTGATGAACAAATTTGTTGAAATCATTAATTTTTTATGTTTATTGCCATTTGAATTGGATCAAATTTGTTTGTTTGAGTCGTATATGCGAATTAATATTATGTGTGTGGTGGAATCGGTTTATGGCAGCAACATTTTATTTTTCATTTTATAACATCATAATATATTTGTTTCAAGAACTGATTCAGCATACTCCATAAACAAACGTCTCTTTGCAGCATTACAGTGTTTATAAATGATAAATAACATATTTATAATTTTATCCATGCAGTTAATTCTATTTGTAAAGTTCTTATACACAAACTAAGAACATTTCACCTAATTTTCTGATGTGTAACATATTTATAATTTCAACTTTACAGTTAATTCAATTTGTAAAGTTCACAGACACAACCTAAAAACATTTCATCTATTTTTCTGATAAATAACATATTTTAGTTTTATCTTTATAGTTATTTCAATTTGTAAAGTTAATAGACACAGACTAAAAACATTTCATCTAATATTCATACCACTACATACATTTAAGGATTTTCATAATAACATTATTCGAAATACTTGGATCATTCAACTCCTGTCATATCCTCTACCTAGTTGTTTTAATACTCTTCATCAAAGTCCTCCTCGTCGTCCTCATCACAGTCCTCATCGTCGTCTCCATCATCATCACACACAAAATCTTCATCACTTCCATCCTCGCTTTCACTTTCTTCTAATTCCATGTAAGATTTCACAGTTCGTGGTCGCTTATTTTCTCCAGTTTCCATTACAGGATCTGTAGCTACATCAATTTCTTGTTTTATTGTTGAACTCAATTCAACGGAGTCGTTTGTCGCATCAGAGGCTGGTACTGAGCGCTGGACATCGGGAGTTTGGGTTTTTTTGAGTATACATACTGTTGTCGAACCATTAGATTCCAAGACTTCTTCATATATATAGTCATTCACATTCTCCAAAAGCTCCATCTCTTCACCATTTGCAGGGTCAGGTATAGCTTGGACATCAGTTGCTGCTACTTGATTAGGAGTGGTGACCAAAAATTCAACAGCATCTGATTCAGTGATCGAAACGACGATATTCTGCTCAACATTCGACAGTTCTCCAATTTCCCCTTCAGGTTGTTCCTCGTCTTGGTTTGGGACTCTTTCCAACGTAGCTCTGCTGTTGATTTGCATGTTCTCAGGACGTACCGCTGCACCATTGTCTTCTAAGGAGTTAATATCTGGTCGAGATTCATCCGTTGGTCGGTTAGCAGTATTCAACTCTGTTTCAGGCACGACGGCCACCGCTGAAGATTTTGTAACGAGCTCAAAGTTTAACTTTTCCAAATTAGTTTTGCGGGCTTCCAAAGCACTAATTTCTTTCTCAATTTTTTTTATCCGTTCCTGCATTTCGTTCGCACTAGTTGGGATTTCAAATTTGTTTAAATCATCTGCTGCTCCAGCTGCTACGTTTGGAACACCATCGCCAGACGGTTGCATTACTCCTCCGTGTAGCACTGGCTCGGTTTGCACGTCTGGTGATAATCTACGTTTCTTTTTGGGTGTTGGAAGTGCATCGTAGAAAATTTCCATTTCCTCTACATTACCGTCAACAGGACTGATAATAATTGGCCCAGGTTCTGCTGTTGGTGGCTGAGTTTCTACCACTTCTTCATTTCGAGAAACTGCTGAAGGAGCAACAGTTGGTTTTGTTGAGAGGAGATTCCCCATTTTTTCCAAATTTTCTTTTAAATAGTTAACTCTTGAATTCTCCCAGTACTATAACTTTTTGAAGCTACAATATAAACTGAAAAAGAAATTTAAAAATTAATTCCAACCAAAAAATATTCTAGTAATAATAAATATGAGAGTGAATAAGGTTGAGAACAAGCAGCGAGATTGCAGAGACAACCAATTTTTAGAATGAACAAGGTAGTTTGGGATAATTTACGAAACTCAAGGCTACATACGTAATTCAATACGCATTGTACATTGGTATGCAAATGAGACCTGCTCTGGCAAAGCAAAAGGAGTTTGCGATACGTAATTAGTATCGACTGTTATGTATTTCACATTGAAACACAACGAAATGTTTTAGAACAAAGATATGCCAACTCGGAAAGTAATACAAAGAGAGACAACCTAAACGTATATCACTGCTCAGCAAGACATTTGTACTAATAATCAGTGATGGTACAATTTAGTCTTCACATAAACTATAACAAAGCCGCAATTGTTATTCCCAAACTATCCAGGAAAGTAGTTGGCCAGGTACACGAATATTTATTCCCTCCAGCAAGAACTGTTAAGAACTGTCAATTTTGATATTATATGATGTAACTGACTCTCACAGATGTGAGAAGTGGAATAGGAATTTTTTTACATATATTAAGCAACTCTAGAAAAGCAAAATGTTGAATAGAAAGTGTATAAAGCGTTTTAACGTTTCACATCAATGTATAAACTTGTTTAGCTATATATCGAAGGAGTGGCTTCAGTGGAATTTGATGATGTACGGTGAAATATGTTGAAAGATTAGATAGAGATATGAAGTGATAAGTTTACGTGCCTGCAGGTCCTAACAATCTAGGCCTCAATTATGTATCGTAAAACTTACAGAAGAAAACGTTTTCTGATAAACAGTTTTAACATACAGTTTCAAGCTGAAAATCACAATGCACATCTACTGTAAGTACACATACTGACGTATTTTGAAATTCGGATAGCGAAAACAAAAGTAATGCAACGAAAGCGTAATGGTATGTGTATATAGGCCTCTGTACACTAGCCCAATGGACTAATTCACCATTAAAATTACTGATACATATGCCAGCAACGAGTATTCTTGGTTGTTTATGAGAGCAAACCTTTGTTTTTAAACATATGCGTCTCGTTGCTTATCAAAATGAAGAAAAACTCCAATCAAAACTTACATACAAAAATTACATGCAAATCATATCAGATTGCGTCATTTCTTTGTTCACTGTAACAGTTTTGGGAGCCTCAATGAAATGTTGAGAGCACCGCATTTGAAAACCCAGATTTTCCTATTTGCATTTTTATTGCAGCAACTAATGCTACTACTTATATCTTTTATCCTGACAAAAACAAACTTTTAGTTGGTTTTTAACACTTCAACTGTAATGTAACTAGCTAATAGCAATTGTTATCATCAGGTATTTCAATACCGATTTTGATAACTTTGCAGGGTTTAGCAAGTGACTCCACGTTTTCCACATTTTTTCCCAATAACTTTTGATCTAAATATTTATTCCTTTTTGGAGGAGAATGGGATTGAGTACTGTCTCATCTCGGGGTATATGGATCATTGTGCGGTTAAACTTGTGATGCGATCCCGTCTCTTATCAACTGATGAGGAAATTTCCACCACCTTATATCAACGAGAGGGGAATCGGAATCAGGTCAAAATAAAAAGGAAAAAGCGGAGGAGGAAAAGTGTGAAATATTTGCAGTCAGCAGTCTTGGGACATGCGACAACCACTCCAATTTCCAATGCAGAGACAGCCCTTAAGATCATCGCAAGATGCAACAAACCCACCTTCCCAAGCCCTTTGGGGCTGCCTGAATTTTTTTTGGAAGGGATACCAAAGTGGCTACACTGAGAACCCACGGGATGAACCTCAATTATACTGGCGCTTCTTCTGTTATTACATCCACATTTTAGCAAGGTACATTGGGATTCTGAAACTGATTTTTACTGTGAGTCGCTGCCTTTCGCGCAGTGATATCTGTTTCACTCTGAAACCAATTTGGACAAGAGTTCATGCGCGTTTCTGCTCACCAATTTGACCAAAAAACCATTTTTACTTTATTACTAAATATCTCCAATTATGTATAGTAGAAACAATTGCTATACCTCGTATTTCACTGTTTATGGAGAGTTTGTTTCATCGAATTACTTTTCCAACATTTACCGTCATTGTTTAACAAAGTCGAGTTTATGCAGCTTGGAAACGGCACCATCCAGTTTATCAAAACTCATGAAAAGTCTAAATAGAAACCGGAATCATTTCTGAAGTGTCAAAATTTAATCCTAAAACTGATGCTGCTCCAAATCCTAATTTTGGTTAGCAAGGTGGAGCTCGTGCAACTGGGAAATGGAATACTTTTCTTTATGAATAAAATTAAGAAATGGTTCGGAAACCCTCACATTTTTCAACAAAGTCATTTTAAAGGTTCAATATACTGTTTTTTTTCTGTGCCAACAAACCTGCTTTTCTATTTTTCAATGGGACTATTTTTATCATTTTTCAAAAAGAGGTTTGGCATTTTGTGTCGACTCTTTATCAGTTTTTGGGACAGCAAATGGGCTTTTCATACAAATTTGCTCTTATTTTAGGAAGCCTTGCAGAAATGTCAATTGCAACCACAGGATTTGTTGCATTAATAATTGAAATGTATGTCATTATCCATTTTGCTCATATTTTCAACGTGACCTTTTGAAAAGCGTGATGAACTAATCCCCCAAGAAAAACTGTGAGGAGGATCTTCACCAGAAATTTTTGATATACTGGCACCTTTGGATTTTGGCAACTATTTACAACAACACTTTCGAAACCACTTACAGTCCTGTTATTACCACTCCACAAATGATTGGGGTTGGGGGAATATTCATTTCTGCGAAGTTTTCTTATCAAAACGACCTGCTCATTGTTAGTGTTGGGCTCAACCCCAAGGTTATTTGTGGGGTAATGGTAGTGGTCATTATGAGCATGGCTGCAAGCATATCAAAAGTCAAGGTTGTGGGGGCAAGCTGGCACATCGGGCTGTGAGAGCATGTAAGGTCGCAATGAAAAGTGGTAGTTTTTATGGGATTGATAGAGGTGGGACAATACCGCTTGTGACTACCCCTGGGTATGGACAAGCTTGCTGAAACCTTGCAAGCGTAAGTGCAAACAAGCCTGAGCAAATTTTTTTCGCAAGCGCTTAGTCATTATTTAATTATTGTTGCTGATCATGGAACATCGAAGTTTAGTGTTAATTACGAAATATGTAGCTAAAATTTTATTTGGCATGTTTTTCAAGATTTGCAAGTGCCCATGGGTGCACGCAAGCCCTCGCGATTTTTCCTTGCACGCTAGAGCAAGCTGGTTTGGGCGAAGCCTACAAGTGCAAGCGGGTCAACAGTTTTCCTCCTACTTCCCACCTCTAATTCATAAGTCAACGTCACTGACATTGATTGGAAGGCTGCAAATATTGACTTTGTTGATGTCTGTTGTCATTTAAAACAGATTCAAAATGGCACGCATTTAACTCAACATGTATTACTGAAAGAAATACAATTATTACAGATCACAATAAATGTTTGTATATTACGAAATTTCTTGTCAGTTAGAAAATTATTGGTTTTTGACTGTTTCAAATTTACCTATAATTAATTTTAACAACATGTCAAATCGTAATCAAAATGAACTCTAATCATGGCTAAATTCGCTATGTCCGTCAAGAGCAGACGATACTTTGTTCAAGGTAGCCTTGTATGCACATTTACTTTCACGTCACCCCAGGAGGGTTATTCAAACCGCGTTTTTAGCGAGCAGACAGAACTCAGCTTTGGTAAAAATTTCTAATACTTCTACTAACTTTTGGCCCAGCTTTTGACGAATAAGTTATTTAATGAGTATTTGAATGCAAAAACTGGTAGATAGTAATTCATTGAATAAAATTGTAGAAAGCGTTTGTTATTTAACGTACCATGTTTTCCTCATTTTTCTCGTAAAAACAAAAGCCATTGATCGTATTTTTCAGTTACATTGAGCTGAAATCTAAGTGTAAAGGATTATTCTGCAGATATGCTACTGCTACTACAGAGTCGGTTTTCGATCTGAACTGTGGCTGGGAACCCAGAGCTTTTGTTTTCTCTGCATGGGATAAATGTCAATCTTATATTAATTAAATGCTTTATTCTGCTCTCCGTGATAGTAATATTTTTTTCCATTAATAAAAAATCCGACAATTAAATCTTAATGTGTAATCACTATCATATCTTTAATTATGGGGTAAACATCTACATCAAAATTCCCCTACATGCTCATTTTCAGTTAACTCGGGATACTTTTATATTCGGCGCAAGCAAACTTTATATCAATGATGAATCATGTAATTTTCCAAAACCTGTATATTCAATTGAAGACCAATTTGTTGGCACCGTCCGTCTACTTAATACAATTTTCAGTTAGCAGTCTCATCTTTATTTAGCCAACTAATTGGGAATTTCCCCATCTGCCGATTGCAATGGAACAGAAACTGAACAAGTTTTGTTAAACTTTTTGGGACACTGGCTGTAGCTGAACTGAGCCTTGACAAAGGACTCAGTTAACATCCGCTAAGGGTGTGTGTACATCTTGTTCAAGGATTCAAATGGGAGACTGCAGGAGCAAAATATGCCAAGGTGGAATTTCGACTTGTCAATTGCGTGTTGAACGGGATGAGGTTGAGAGCTGGTTATCCTTGGAGGACAGGTTAGTAAAACGTAAGCGACGGCTGGAACTTATTGAGAAAGTGGTGAAGGTCGAGCTTAAGCACCCGTTGGCGTTTCCGTCTCACCCCACCTAACTCTAGATGTTTACCGTGAATTCTTTCTTCCAGCATTCCCCCGTTTCTTCCTAACTTATCTTCTAGCTGCGTTCTCTCCTCCTTTTCTTTCTCCAGCTCTGTTTTAAGGTCTTCATTCTCTTCCTCCAGTATTTTCAGCTTGGCTCAGTCCTACTTCTGCTCACCTTCCAGTTTCTGAATGGTGGTTGTTGTATGGGAGCTGCAAGTTTGACATGGTTTTGGCTGCACTTTTACTATTGATGCTGCAATACTTCTATGAACTGATTCGGAAACCTTGCTAGCATCCAGCGTGTTTCCAAAAATGGGTTGGACATGATGAGAAGTAGTTGCGTAGATAACCCCTGCTGTTTTCCTCCACAAGGCTGTAGTAGTACTCCTCTTTCGTACTCCTTCTCGTCGTCAGAGTCCAGGGAAATCAGAACTATTTCTTTGCTGTGTCGCTTCGCCTCGGTTTGTCATGATTTTAATGAAAATGGAAACACTCTTGGGCAAGTTAATAGATACATGACTGGAAGTTAGCGTACTCATGTTGGAGAGCACCTGCCGAAAAAAAATGTACTAGGGTTGGGAAGTTAAGTTGAGGAAGGGTAGCTCGAAAAAGATGAGAATACTTGATCGGGAATATGGTAGGCTTCAACGCACGAAACGCAGACAGATTTCTTGAGGGAAAGAAAGTGAATGTTTTTTGCTTCAAGGTAACTGAATGTCTAATTAAAATAATTTATAGGAAGACAGACGTGCTAATTATGTGGTGTATCTATTTACCAAGAACGATTTTGGTTTCGTTTTCTGTCAGTTTTGTTCAGATTTAGTATTTTGGATAATATTCCGCAAGATTTCCTGGAACAATTTAATCGTTACTTTAGGTCTCATTTCCACCAGCTCGTCGTAAAACCGAATCTTACGAAACTCCTTAGACTTGTTAAGCACCGATTTTTATGCTTGATAATTATCATCCCGGATGCAATTCTCATGTCAAAAATTAACAGTTTGCAAGCAATGAGTAATGAGAAAGTCTCCCTATTCCTCACTCATAAGAGGCTTCAAAACCTCCCAATTCACTTTTCCCCTTGCGTACCACACCCAGTAACTTTCATCTACTTTAAGAGCTTTTACAAGGGCTCTTTTCTCTCTAGAAATGAACGGCGGCTGGTTCCCTGATTAACTGGTTACTTTCTAGAATGTAACCAAGCTCAAAGTTTGATTCTGTCCCTAACTATCCTTGAGCTTGAGAAGGTTGAAATTTAATTCTGTGTAGAACATGGAGTGCCCCAGAGTTTTCCAGGCAGTTAAAAATATTTAAAGCCACTTCAGTCTACATCTTTCCACTCCACTTCTGTAAACGGCAAGGGATTGAGCTTCAACTCAATACTTATACTTTATAATTTCTTGAACTGTTATGATTTTCTGAGATTGCATGCATTTTCCGGCAATAATTGTGGCTTCACGATGAGAAAGAACAAAGGATACCAAGTTCTTTCTCTTTCTAGAACATAGCTCATAATACTCGTTGCGGGTTTTTTGAACGGCTCAATTTATCTCCCTGATGATGGCATAGGCAAAGACATAAATGTATATATATGCTGCAAGCCCTCTGGAAGAAAGTAAACAAATAGCTAACTTGATATAAATCCGAGTTTTTGACGAAATTTACTTTCAATTATTTTGACTACTGTGACAATTGACGGTGACATACAACTGAATAATTCGGTGACCGATTGACACCTACACAGCGCAGGTTTGTCGTAATTTACTACTGGGAATTAGTTATTTTATTCATCACTTATCAGTGGTCAGTGACTGGATTTAATTGATGATTGAATGTGTATTTTGGATTCCCATTTTCAGTCTCGGTGACCTGCTTTGATGCTGATACGTCGTAGAAGCGTTAGCGGCGGATCAGAGGCTCCCAAAATGAGGCACTGATTTCGGACTGGTGACCTACCGGACTAGTGAGTGTTATCTTTTTGGTTTAGTGTTTGAAAACGAGTAATTAGTTCCAATTGATGATTGATTTTTATACCCCCGGTATCTCTGCTTCCAGGAACTGCGACAACTAACTCTCCTGTACGTTTGACACCTGAACAACAGACGTGGGGATGAGCATCGACCCCAAGATGCGTTTGAAACGTGAAGAACAAACCACAGTCGTCGAGCTATCGGCTCAGTTTGCTGCCATTTGTGACAAGGTGGAGCTTCCTGATGAGGAATACGAAATTCTTACCAACTTGGTGGAGAGAATTCAGAAGTTTGTGGAAAGAAAGAATCCCCAAGTGCAAACCTATTTAAAGATGATAATGAACTTGAAAAACTAGGTTTGGTTATGGTTAAAAACTTCGGGGGCAACGTCGGGGGCAACATATAATCCGGGGGCAACGTCGGGGGCAACATGTACTGGAGGCAACGTCGATCCCGTTACCTTAATTCAACCCCCAAGTGAAATTAGTAACCGTTTTTCGTCACAACTATCTCAAGCTGCGCAACGCCTGCTCCAATCAAGTTCTCGTCTACCTGAGCGAACTGGATTATCGTTATTTGGGTATGCAGCTCGCCGAGACAATTAAAAACGAGTTTTTTTAAGGGTTCACTACTCAAGCCCCTTCCCTAAAAATCCCTCAGCGATGTTGAAGCCGGTTCCCATTTTCCGACGGTTAAACTGGTCTCGTTGTAGGAGTTGTCACCCATTCGGAACATCAAGCTGAGGTCGTTTATTGCCATTGGCCAAGTATCTCATGGAATTCGACCCCAGGGCCCAGTCCTTTCTCACCCTGATGTATTATTGGGCTCGTGAGAATGGCGTCACCTTGTCAGAAAATAAAATATTGCGAAAAACATCAACGAATATGCCTGACTCTGCTGCCTTGGAGTGGCTTTGCCTGTTCTTTCTCAGCCGAGAAAAAGTGATCCCATCTTTAAAACAGCTCCAAACTCGAGAAAAAGGTCGGACCAGTATGAGGGACCCCATTCGAAGCTCGACTTTCCCAAAGATGAAGAATTCGTACGAGAGTGGAGGAAACAGAAGAATATCCCAGTTCCAGGCTGTAACCAATATGTTCTAGAAGTTTTGCAACTTGTCCTCGGCTACTTCAAATTCAGCAGTGGTGACGACGTGAAAGGAAACGTGCTCTGCACAGCAGACTGCGAAGTTATCCCACTTCTCTCGGCAATTGAAAAAGGCCTCTTCGAGGCAACCATTAAATCTGCTATCTGTAAAGATAAAGGATCCTTCGACGTCATGAGAAGGAAAGCGATCGCCTTGGAGGCGGAGTTGAAAGAGGGGATTAATCTGATGCAGCCTGTTCTCAACCGTCGCTTTGAGACTCTTCAGAAACAATTCCAGACTAAAGTTCGTCCTCTCATGGCTAAAACTGCGGAGAAGCTCCAACTGTATTTGCAGCACATGCAAAAAACGAAGGACGGCAAAGTTTACGAGGTGTTTCTCAAGGGTGTATTTCAATGTGGAGAAGATTATGTCAGACGTGGGGTTCTGAAGTCAATTGTTTCGGTCTCAATGCCGGAGCGTTCTTTTGAGAATCCAATAGCTTCTGCCTCAACACCGGTATCTTCCTTTAATAATCCAGTATTGCAGGAGAAGTCAGAAGTCCAGTTCGTTGGAAAAGGTGACCTTCAACTGCCCTCCCAATTCACTGCCATTCGGAGTGAAATAGAGATTTCCAACCAAGAATTCTCCGTTGTTACTGACATCCTTCAAAGAATTCAAAAAACTGTACAAAAGCACAATCCAAAAATCAAGCTCACAACACTAATTCGTCACAACTACCTCAAGTTGAGGAACGGAGGCTCTAATCAGCTCCTCGTGTTCTTGAGTGAGTTAAACCATGTTCCTTTGTCGATGATACGCCCGGAGAGTGAAACTGAGAGGCTTTTTCATGACTCAGAGTTCAACCCTCTTGGACAGGATTCCCGAAGGGATTTAGAAGCAGGGTTTCCATACCAGGATCTCAAAACCGGAGTTTCCTTTGGAATAGTCACTCATCCAAATCACCAAGCGGAAGCGGTGTTCTGCCAGCCTGTGAAATATCTCCAAAGATTTGATCCAAGACTCCGGTCCCTATTCATTTTGGTACACTTTTGGGCTCAAGAAAATCGGGTCACTTTAACAGAAACGGAAGCAACTTCCACATCCAGCATCCCAGATCCAGCCGCGTTGGAATGGCTCTGCATATTTTTTCTGACCAGAGAACAAGTAATTCCGACTCTGAAAATGTTGAGGATAAGTGCTATGTTAGGGAACAATAATAATGTTCAAATGGAAGGAATACCTATCACCGTGTCTTTTCCAAAATATTTTAAATTCGTTGAGGATTGGCAAAATTCATGTTTGACAAGTGTTCCCCGTGAAGGAAGCCACGCATACGTTTTGAACGTGATCCAGCTCGCCCACGACTTCTTCAGTTTTTGCATCAGTAACGAAGTGAAAGGGAAGGTTTTAAACACGCAAGATGGAAGAATCGTTTCGCTCTCATCAGCAAAGGAAGTAAAGTTACGTCTTCTGCCAAAGTCTGTTGTTGGCGAAGAGGAAATTTACTTGATGCAGCCGTTCTTAAAGCGTCGTTTTGAGATTTCTCAGAAGTTTGACAATTGTGTTCGTCATGCAACACGTGCAAGAGACTGCGAGAAAGCTGGAATTGTTCTTGGAAAGGGTGAAAGTTGCCAAGGATGACAAGGAAACTGTTCTAGAGGTCGATATGATGTCTTTATTGCGATGCGGAAGGAAAGAGGCGCTACTGGAGAATAAATTGGAACCTACGCTGGATGAGGAGGATCTTCCACTTGCCCAAGTGGTTCCAACTATTAAAGAAGAATCAAGCTCCCTGTTGTCATCTTTTCTGGCTTTAAGTCGAGAGGTCGAAATGACTGATGATGATTGGAACGCTATTATTGAGTTCCAGCAGAAGCTTCAAGTGTTCTTAACATCGCATGGGATTACAGACTGTCGACTTGTCTTGTTCCGAAATCAATATTTGAAACTGCATCCCACAGAATCGGAGACAAAAAATATCTTTTTCGTTGATCATCCTGGTATGATAAAAAATCACGTTTTTAAGGAAATATTACAAGTCAACGTGATGTTATTGTTAAATATGTTTTATTGTTATTTTGCATTTTTACAGACTTCCACTGTGTCGAATCGATTACAACTTACTGTCTTCCTGCAGTCGAACCCCCATGGTTGAGCTTTGAGAATCAAATTTTTCTACTTGCTGACCTCTCTTTCCTTCCTGAAGTCCTAGCTTGCCGTATGGTGGAATATTATTGCACTTTCGACCCACGAGTGAAGCCCTTGATGACAATCGTCTTTTACTGGGCTAAACTGAATAATATTCGGCTGGGAGGAGATGATCCTTTGATGTTCACAGTTAATGGTGCTCCCGATCCAGCTTTGTTGGAATGGCTTGTGATTTTCTTCCTTTGCAAGAAGAAAATTGTGCCCCCACCTTGTGAAATATCTGAAAGAAACGCTGACGAGGCCTTCGATGAAGTCAACATCAAGACAGATTCTAACCTCGCTCGAGAGTTCAGGAATTATTACAAAGAAACTGATGAAGAGCAACACACTTACAACGTTTTCGAGTTGGCTCAAGAGTTTTTCCACTTCTGGAGTCAGTTTCGATTCCAGGCAATGATGGACCCAATTATCATCAATCTGAAAACTGGATTCTACTTTAAGAAAGAGGAACTCTCCAACAATTCCTAGAACATTAGGCGCCTCAGCTGGGCAACCGGAATTCCCGTTATGGACTTGGAGCTCCTCGATTCAGAACCAATGATGAGGGAAGGATTCTACTCTAAGGAAGATGGGGTGACAATTCTTCACCCTCTTTACATCAAGTATGGATTCGCCTTCTGCTGGAAACCGTTTCTCCTGTCCGTCTGTCCCAAAATGCGTGTCAGTGCTAAAAACTTGAAGAAAATGTTGGAAGATTATATGAGTGGCGATGCCGAATCTGATTTATCAGTAGACACCATCTTCCAAGTTAACATGTAGTTTTTAGTGTCATGTTTTCGCTTTGTATTTTCATTTGTTGGACTAAATATTACTAGTTATGAATTCATTATCATGCGATATGGTATAAGAGTAAAATCGACCAATTTTAATCATTATAGAAACTGTTGCTTCGCTTAACTGATCTGGAATTTGTATTTAGTTACAAGGTTACAACGATACATGATTAGCTGAGACGAAGCTGATTGTTGTCTTCATACTTTGTTCAAAGTTAGCATGTAGTTATTAATGTTCGTTATCAAAGTTGTTGACTGCATTGCTTTGTCACGAAGTCAATAAATATCTAATTATATAGTTTAAGTTATTAACTTACAGTTCGATGAAGGAATCAAAAGTCATAGGTCATTGTCGGTCATAAGTCATAAGCATTTTATGGTTAAAAACGTACACCTGCAATGGAACAGCAACAATTTTAATATATCACCCCAATTTTGAACGCTATTTTACAGGTTCGTATATGGCATTTCGTTGAAGTATGAGTGCATAATCAAAATTGAGCTTAACTCTATGAAAACTAAAATCTACAAACAAAAATCGTAAAAGTAATGATTGATTTCGGATGAAAACAGTTGCATTTTAATTAAATAATTCAATGGTCACCTCAAAAGACAATTAGGGCTGGGAAATCTCCGCCTCATTTCGGATGGCAGTGAACTGGGAAGAAAGCTGAAAGGGTTATGAATCCTGTTGATGCATCAAACTAATCTAAATTAACTGTCAATTTGCTTGTTTAGGAGAGCATTGGGAAAGGATGTCGTGTAGAAGTGCGGATGTCTACTGGAGAAAACTGGGAAATGGTCGAGATCCTCAAGGAGAAGGAAACCGAGGGCTCTTCTAAGACACCCTTTCAAAGGAGAAGGAGGAGCTACAGCTGGATGGAGGGGACGAAGGCTTTGGGTTCTATAGCTTTCCCCTCACGACTCCGCCCAAGAAATGGAAGAGGGCAATTGACATTGACCTCGTGGGGTGGGCATCGTCCCTTGTCCCCGACTCACAGGAATCCCGGTGGCACTTAACTGCGAGAAATATCCCGACAAATCCTGATTCTCCTGTTGCCCCATTGAAGCCGACCCACTTTGTTGTTGGTTGGTTGGCTGTTGCTGGTAAAATATTTGTGAGGTGGCATCGTCGTCATAAAAGTAGGAGGCGCACTGGATTGCGGCTGAGGTGGTTGCTGCTGTTGTTGATATCGGAGCGCCGGTGATAATTGCCTGAGGATATTTCGTAGAATATTGTTGTTCACATCCGTCATTGCCCTGCCCAACAACGGAATAAAACTTGCTGACTAGAATTCTCCTCCTGTTGCTCCTGTTGACTTTGTTGATTTTGCTGCTGCTGCTGTTGATGCTGACTCTGGTAGAAGTTTTGAGGATGATCAGGCGCAGTATTTGGATTCATTCCGGGGGCTGTCGCGAAGATTATTGAAGGGGGAGACTTGATAACATCCGGACTTTGTTGGGAGCTGCTCATCATCATACCAGCTGAAGCCCCAGTTCCATTATTGCTCTGCAAAATAGAACCAGAAGCCACCACATGGTTTCAACCTTGATAGTAGCTCGAGCCACCCGATTTGTAGCCAGAGGTGGAAGAGCTAGCTCCACCAGAGGGGCTTTGACCCGAGCCTGATGTGGTACTCGAGGACGAGTCCTGCTTGCTGAAGGAACTGCTCCTGAGTAAGCTCGAGAAGGAGCAGCTAATCATTGAGGAACTTGCATTGTTACTAGCACCGCTACTGAAATTTTTCCCAATTAAAATAACACCTCCACCTCGGGTGGCAACTTGAACAATTCCAGCCACAGGAGGGGCCACCCCCATCTGACTCTGTTGACTGTCTTCGTAGCCCCCGAAACTGTGACTTTTGCCCCACATCGCCCCTCTTGATTCCAACGGTGGTTTTTTCTGACTCGCACTCTCAAAACTTTGCACCTGATGTGGTGGCAGTGGGCAACGGCAGCTTCAAATACATTTTCTCCTGGGTCTGAATCTAGTTGGGATGGTGACGCTGATAACTATCGTCGGAGGAATCTGTCGATGACCAGTTGAGCTTTTTGGGGTTGATTGTGTTGAAGACTTGCGTTGAGGTACTTGCGTGTCATGGAGGATAACCGGAGGGGAAACACATTTCGAAACGGAGGGGAGTGGAGGCGGTGAAGGACTTCCATCAAGCTTCTCTGACTGACTGCAATGGAGTGGAGGAGTTCTCACTGGGGCGACTTGCAACTGGGCCGGAGTCTCTTCAAGGATTGGAGGGGAGAGTGATTTCAGAGCCGTTTTCGTTAGCGGAGGCTCCTTTGGAAGTGGAGCGACAACTGCAGACGCTTTAATTGGAGGGGATGGAGAAGAGGATGCTGTTGTAATGGTAATCTTCGAGATTAAGCTTCTCACAGCCTTCAGTGGACTCTCAGAACAGGAACTACTCGTGAGACTTCCATTTGTGTTGGTAGTAGATGTTCCATCGCAGTTCAGTTCGGAAAGAAATGCTCCTCCAACCTTTTTTATGATGAATTCTTGTTCCTTTTAAGCAATTGTGATTCGACAAGGGATACAGTTGTTGCTGGAGATGTTGAAGGAATCTCTTTCTTTTTTGGAGAAGAAACAGCCACAGTTTTCCCCGCCTTGGAAGAAGTTGAAGGGCCCACCTGCTCAGTCTTTTTGTGGAGGACGCTACTACTCCGCGTCGAAGAGGGAGATAGGGGTGCTGTAATTATCACACGTTTTCGCCTCGTGCTCGGTGACGACGAATAATTTGAAGGCTGAACACTGCTGAACGGTGGCACCCCCACTAAAACTACTAGCACCCTTCTTCGCAACCGACTTGAGAGCCGCTGTGGAAGTGGAGGGATGCGGATCCTTTTTGACTGAGGAGCTGCTGCTGTTGCCCAGCTTGAGACCGCCTTGCAGAAAGTCATTCTTTTTAATGATGTTTGCACTGAAAAATCCAACAAACAAATGAAAATCAGTAAAATAAAACATTATAGTCAGCATAAATTCCCCATTCATCGAAAAACATGATATCATTTTATCCCCTTTCACAACTAATTACACTCTGGAAAAGTTGAGTTAACCGACGAGGGAAGAGTATCAAACTGAAAATTAAATTCTGCCCGAGGACCAATGAAAACGGGGAAATAATGAAGAGAATGTGCAGCCTGTGGTTTGGTTGTTTGGTTGGGGATGAAATTGGAATGTGCTGGACCTTCTGCAAACCAAACTCCGAGTCTATTATATTTTTGTAATGTTCGTCCCGGATTTACACTCCGGGGGATAATATTTGTTGGAGAATTTGAATCGAATCCTTCCCCACATAAAACTGGAATGAGTGGTTGTCTCTCAAAAGCTGGAAGACTCACCTTGAAATTCAACTTTGAATTCAACCCTTTCTAAATAAATCAGAGAAAGGGAGGATAGAGAAAGTGGTGCAAGGACAAAGGTATTTCCACTCAAATTATCCATAAAACCAGAAGCTGTGAAGTGATAGTGTGGAATTTCCGGGTTCTTTAAACTGGGAAAGAGGATTTTAGCCTTTTTAGTAGGTCACTTCTTTAGGTGAGTGCACGTGCCACACTTAAACCTCAACTACCTACTTTTTTGCGACCTACAACTTTAGTTTTAGGGTAGAAACCCCCATGTCAACCTTCTTTTGTCAAACAAAATTCAAAGAACTAATGGTGAGGAGATGCACTTGAACTGCAACATAAATTCTCGATCGATTCTCCCCCAAAATATAAAAGTTATGCCCAAACTTTTCACCAGTCAGCGTAGAAGCATCCATAAAATAGTGTTTCATGGGGTTGCACATTTGGAGAAAACAGATTGTCAAAGAAAAACGTAAAGGAGGATTTTACTGATGGAAAGAGAATGAATCAAGTTAGTTATGCATACAATCATTGATTGAATCAATAGAGACGAAGCAAAACGTTGCCTACTTTTCTCAATCTGACCACAATTATGATTTTCTGGTTCAAGCGTTTTTGCTTGCTTAAATATATCAATCATAATGAATGAGTTTTTGTCGCGTCCCAACGTTCTCTCCTTGGATCATCATCATAATTACTCTTCGTTGGAACTGGAACGGGAAGTCCTTGACAGGACAATTTGTTGTGATGTGATTTGATTGTAGGTTAAGAACAAAAGCATCTGAATTAGTCAGTTTATATGATGAGCATAATTACATAAAAATAAATAGGTTAAAGATTAAACATTTACTGTGTATATATGGAATAAAACGTTGTAAAAGTTGGAACGTGTTGTTGCCAAAATAATATCATGGTGCATAAATATTAATCATCCATATTCTTTGCCCCTTTCCTGCCTCAATTGGAAGGAAGAAAAATATGAGGAATAAATTCATTATTCATGCGGATGGCAGGTTTAGTATTTGTTCGCCTGTTGTTCTATGTAATATTGTGTCACCCTCATCTTCTTATATCAACATACATACATGGTACTTGAGATGACTCATAAGCATAAGATAAGTAAACAGCAGCTACAAATAGATTGATCTAAGAGTTTAGACTGAACGAGCGTGCTCAGCATTAACTTTTATGTCAACTAGCTCATTTCATAGTACACATTGCACATAACAGGTATAACTCACAAACATTATAGACCTGGCTGTTGTGTCCTGATGATTCTTGGAAAATCCCTTTCTTTGACTTTAGCAGTTCACTTGTCCCATCTGTCAAAAACATATACGCATAAAAGTTTAAGACAACACTTTTCTTACTTGGGATTTCATTCTTTATCAACCTTACCTACTTACTTACTTACCTTGTGCGGACTTCTGCTCTGTATGTCTGTTTCTACATAACCTTATTCTGCTATATGTAGTATGTACCTGCAGCAGCAAAGCTAATAGACAAAGAGTTTGTGTGGGATAATACCTGACCAGTTTCTCGGAAAAGGTTGATGATGATGATGATGATGATAATACTTTTGTTATTAGATATCGAAAAAATCCTCATGTTATGTTCAAACACAAAGTGTTGTACTTTTTAATGTGTATATAAAACCTACTTGATATCGACATCGGGTTCACTTTTCATGGAAGTGGTTTAGCACACGTCATGAACGTCTCTGTTCACTCTTCTCTTAAGCTACTCCACTTGGTCCATTTGTTTTAATCTCCTAGTATTCGTCTAATTTTCCTCTTGTGCAGAAGCCGGATAGGATTTCAGCCTCGCTTAGTTTTAGTTCAAAGCAGCTATACACTTTGGTATAAAAATATGGGAGACATATGCTTACCTATAAGCATATGTCTCCCATATTTTTATGATGTCACCAGCGTGGTGTTTTATCATCTTTTTTTTTTGGAGAGTAGATACCCTCATGCAATACCAAAGCGGAATGTTGACAATTTTCTACTGTTCCAAAATGCAATGAATAAATGCATGAGTTGCGTTCGTGCTCAGGGAAGATGTTTACCATCAAACTAAACCCGTGCGAAGGTAAGATGATGGTTGATGCTGCTGAGAAGAATGATGGATATAAAATGTTTAGGAATACATGGAACACACAAAAAGTACATAAGTTTCATAGGGAAAAACCCTTGTGGCATTTGGAAGGAGAATGAGAAAAGTAAATCTCACTCCATTTTTGTTCCTCTTTCAGTTTCTTTTTGGTAGAGCTGCAGTCATCATCATCATATAAAGTTGACCCCAGAAACATCGTTGTTTCCAACTCATTTATCTACATTTTTCGTATCGGAGCACAATAAAGCTGCCATTATTCAAATCACATCCAATCCTGACAATTGACCGGAAAACAGCGTTGGTCTTGCAGGGGGCACCACGAGCATTGATCTGGTTCTCGGTTGATCCCTTCGTTGGTTCCAGTACCTGAGAGATGACGGAGCCAAGCTGGCATTCTCACATGGAGAGGATAATAGCAACAGAAAATCAGCAGTTGGCAAACTTTTCTTACCAAGGCGTATCAATTTTTCGCTCAAGCTATTTCCACGCTCTTGCACCCAACATTAAAGGAAGAAACAGAAACAGTATTGGAGTCAACTACAACACCACAACCTTGTATTTTCCCAGATGAATGGGTTAATTCGGAAAGTTATAGTCGGGCTGATTGCTCGTATTAATAAAATAATACAAATTTTATTATCGTAATGGGGTAATGCAAAAATTCAATACTAAAACGAGTGTGAGCCATTTAATTGTGAACATTTAATTATTTTTATTTGTCCTGGTGTATCTAAATCTTCCCATTTACGTGTATAACGATGTATTGAAATTATATCAGGGATTTTAGGGAACAGAAAGAAAGCTGGTCTTCCACCAAGATAGTATGGAAAATTGTAAACTTATGTTAACAATTTCTGTAGAAGAATTTTGCCAAGTCTAAGCCAGGCCAAACCCGTAAAGACTCCTGCGATCCCGGATATGTACCAGTGTGGGCAAATTATTCCTCATGGTGAAAGTTTAAAGTTTGGTAGTCCATTATTCCTTCAAAATCAACCTGGCAAGTTTTGCAAAGTATTTAAAGTGCTTCAACCAAGTATCAAATTAGCTCCTTGTTGTCGGACCAAATCTCTTTTTTTCCTCCAGCCTGCCTCCTGCACTAAACATACTGTTGTTTAGAATTGAAATTTCTCTTCAATAAATCTAGTTTTCGTCCCATTTAGCAACAAAACTTCAAACCACGTACCAAGTATAGTTAATCAACGTTGGAAAAATTACAAACCATGAGCCCTATCGTTTTAAAACAGTGCATTTTGTAGTAGATATACTTTAAACTCCAATATCGTTCTAATATACTTATTTTAGAGCTTATTTCAAATTCTTGATGGCATTAGATAAACACGAACCACAAAATTTTTATTTCTTGGTCGTTTAAAGGAAGTCGAAATGACATGAATTCAATCTTGTGTTTATTTCATATTAGAGATTTATAAAAGAATCTGTACAACTAATTATAGCTCAGAATAATCGTTGACGTGTGGATCAAACTCATTCGTGCCATTTTTAAGAAGACCAAACTGTTGGAGAAAGTCGGCCTTAATTCCAACCTGAAATCATGTAACCTCTCAAATTATGAAATTCTGCATTCGGTTGTGCCATACGTAAAATAGTTCGACTATGCAATAACAGCAACCAGGAGCATGTGCAATTTTTTATTATCAAGTTCTGAATACGAACAACTTTTTGACAAGGGCAATTGAAAATCATACAGGTTGCGTTATTTCACGAAATTAAACCAAACCCAAATGTGTTACGGAATGCAACGGAACTTTTAAGAAAGTGCAGTTAAGGAATCAAGTATTTTTTTTAAATCGAGGGTTAACATGTGGTAGGTAATACATACATAGGTAATATGGCTCATTATAGGCGTAAAAATGTTCAAATCAATCGGATCACAAACGTGAAAGAAATCGGCCTCCCTTCAATTCTGGAAACGTATTCTCTTATTGCCCTTGCAGTTAATATCGCAACTTCCCCCGAGCTAAATTTACAAGTAATATGCATAAGTCAATGCGGTACATTAAACTAGCACAATTAAAACTTTGCAAGGCAATTGAATTTTATATACCTGCTATAACTTGTCAAAATTAAAAAGTGCCTAAATGTGAGAAAAATTGTATTTGATTTCTGTTTGTCCTCCAAATCATTTGCATTATAAAGAAAGTTGCCCTGATTTTTTGTCAGGTGTCATCATAGGGTATATATTTATAATTAGATTAAATTTTTAACTATTAATTTGTCTTTACCTAAGTTGTATTTGGACTCGTCAAATAAAGTTTTCTTGTCAAGGTACATTATTACCTTCCTCAGCACTCTCTTCTACCATAATTTTTTTAACTGTAGACATTGCAGTATTTATGGCACTCATCAAATCAAGGTTATCCATAACGCGATTAAATGTAATGTAATCGTTAACGTTTTAATTGTGTTGTAGAATAATTTTATTGTAAAACCTTTAAGTGCATAAGCGTTCCTGAGTATTTGTTATGAGACATAAGACGCGTAGTAAAACATTAATAACGCTTTATTTTTCCATTACATTACCATTTTATTACTACTGCTAACATATTAGCATGACGAAGTTTTCATGATGATGCATTTCTTACACATTGTATTACCCCCTCTTAAAAAAGTCGACATTCGAGCTCACAGGTATGAAGAAATGGCATATGAAAGCACACTGGATTTCGAGCGATGTTTTGGTAGTTTGTCTCCATTTGCTGAATCACTGGAGTATATCCGCCTGTCTGCTGAGGAGAAAGAAGTCAAACTTACATTGAGAGATAAACAGTTCCGGCTCAACTTTCCAAAGTTAAAATATCTCCTCCTAGTAAATTTTAATGGCTGCCTTGATACGCTGATTTATCTCAAGTCACTGAGTGATTTGGACGTGGAGTTTTCTGAGGGAATGTGGGACAGGACCACTCTATCCGTTCTCGGAATTCAGAAGCGGATAAGTGAATCCAATCTCTGGGATTTGGTTCCATCACTCAACAATTTGATTGCAAGGGAATGGAATGAGAAAGGGGGCAAGAAATTTAAGAGGGATTCTCTCACCCGTCTCATTGTTGAGGACGAGAAATATGATTTTGATAGTGAAATGAGCTCTGCTGAAGAGGACAGTGAGAGCAGTTACGATGATGATTATGATGAGAGTGAAAGTGATAACTCTCAGATGGATACTGATTAATGAAGTGGAAGTAGCGATAATGATGAAACT
Organism: Orchesella bifasciata; assembly: GCA_034697805.1. NCBI lineage: Eukaryota > Metazoa > Arthropoda > Collembola > Entomobryomorpha > Orchesellidae > Orchesella > Orchesella bifasciata. The sequence goes on from JAQGAP010000163.1 coordinate 51,300, forward strand.
TATAATGGGATAAACATAACGAGAACTAGTGGGAGAGAATGAGGACGATGCTTTGGTCACTTTTTATGTAAACTTTTAATATAATTTTTGGTGCTCATTGTGTTTGAAATTCATCATATCTGCATTATATTGGCTACTAATTTGTCTATGATTAGGTATATAACTTTTGTAGACTTGGTTGAGTATCTGTAATAAAGTATAAATAACTTATTCATCAATCAACGGAATTAGTAAATCAAACAAAATTTTCCCTATATTATCTGGAGAAAAGTAAGTCAGTCAAGAAAAGTAGTCTAGCCTTTACCAGGTAAATGTAGGGATTCCTTAATAGTCCTAAAAATTCTGAGAATAGTTTGCAATATTTCAAGTCATATTTTTGGTTCAAGTACCATTCGTTTGTACAGATACTTATAAGTAAGAAACCACTTTCACTATCTTCAACATCTTTTCTCTCACTGAAAATTCCGAGTTGTAACCTTAAATTTCGTAGGCGATGGAAGTAACACTCTATTGCCAATGCACTACATGAAGCTGTGCATAATACTGATTAGACATTTATTTTTCCCTCTATATAATTATAATATATTATATATTCACCATTGAAAATTCATAATTGTATACTGAAAGCGTCCTAACGAACTATTCTCTATCATCTATCATTAACTGAGAATGTTTTACATTGCAAATCTGAGATCTAATTTAGCTAACTAGGGAATACAAACTAAAACTTACGTTTATTAAAACTTGAATGATTACGATTATAGAATTAAAAATTTGATTTCTTATTGGTTTAAAACCAACCGTGAAAAAAATTTCGGTACTAAAAATATAATACCTTCTGAGCTATAAAAGTAAGATTCACAATTAAAGTCATCAGTTTATGATCCGAGAAGTTTGAATCAAATTATTCTATTTCTGTTTTTTGAGCTGATAGATATTCCAGTCACCAACCCTTTTGCTAATTTAAAAATATGAACTGACGATTGCAATAGAATTCACAATGCAAACATGTAATTCCCAAGAGTAAATGTGGCATTTCCAACTCCCAAATTGGAGTCCATTATTGCAAGCATGGAATTCCCTGTTGCAAACTAGTCATTTACAATGGAAAGATTTAATTTTCATTTGTAAACTTCAATTATTATTTTTCGGTTGGGATGTTTTTATTGCAAACGTGGAAATATAATCTGTAAACTGTATACTGTATCATTCAACGAAGAATATTAAGTTTTTGGATAACAATATCACGATGGAGGAACGAAGGACTACCTGGAACGTGTTTATCAAGTTATTCTCCGTGCATGTTGTATATTTATATGATAAAATTGATAAAATCAAATCCCCCTCAAAGAATTTCCAAATTTATGATAACGTACAGCATTCAGATGACAAAGACAAGGACCAAGCTTTCAAATAATTGTTTCCACCAAACTGTCTGTAATTTTTCAGAGCTATATTAGCACACAAAACAAAGCGGATTAATTCATTGATTCTGTTGAGCAACCTCTGATTTATGATTCAAAAGAAGAAAATTTGAAAACTTAACTTTTAAAATTGCATAAAACTGTGCTTTTGTACCTCGACATTCGTTGCAAAGAGTTTCTAATTTTATAAAAAATATTAAAATGATGTGTACTTGTGCCTAGCATTTATATTCGAAAATAACGGTTTGTGTCAATTGTGTAGTCCAACATCTGCGAAGGTTTTGAAACATACAAATTCAATAAAGACGGGTAGTTCTTATATAATATTACACAAAAAGTCGTTAAACATTTGTGTACATTACAAGTACACAAGATTTCAATACTTCATGTGAACTTAGAACGCTGTAAATGCGGATAAAAAACATTATAAAGAAATATTGTGCTAGTAAATGATGTTACAAGTGCAAAAATTCGGAAAGTATTCCCAAAAGTAGTTTTTTCAACCGACAATATCTTTCATCAAAATGTGTTACGCATGGATTTTATCTCATACTACTTAGAGGAACATGTTAAAGTGGTGTTTCCTTCTTCCTATAGTTTGAACTAAATCTTCTATTAAGTTTTTTGCGTTTCAAAAGAATATTTAACAAACATTCCCACATTAGGGCACGGCGAATTTCAGATGCACTTCTAGTCGGAAAATTAAAGTAAATGGATCTCAAATTTTAATTGTGCTAGTTTTATAGACCGCATTTAGTTGTGCATATTAGTTGGACTTAAATCTGATTGGGCTACAAATTTTCACAAACATACCTACGAGTATCATCTAGCCGAAAATCCCAGGGTTTGTTGAAAGTCATAATTTTTCGCAAGAATTTGAAATAAAACAATGTTACGAAATCGTTGAAAATTGATTGCTTTGTAACAATAAACCTGTAAAACGCATTTTCCAGACGCAATAATAAGTTTTCAAGAGTTACTAAATAAAACAATATACATGTATTAAAAAATTTTATGAATAAAAGTTTCTTTTGAATTTTTGAGCGATTTTTTTTTGTTATTTTCCAAAACCCTATGTAACTATCAGCGATTATGGTTGAGTAAATGTATGAAAATTGGCGTCGTTTTACACTATGATTTTCCAGCTTCGTATTAGCAAACTCTTTTCATAAAGCTGGTCCAGCTTTTCTTAGTAAAAGCTTTTTACAACGGTGGCGGTGTTCTCAGAAATCCACCATAATTCAAAAGGTTCCCTTTTTATAGCTCTGAAGGTCGAGCTCATTGACATTGCCCACGATTTGCACAAAATTTGTACAAGAAAACTTGAGGTCATAAAGTTCTCATAATTTAGCACCTTCATGCATCAATTTACGTTTACTGCGAATTCATGACGAGTTTTTGTTAGAGGCATAGAAAATATGACAACGTTTTTGAATTCTTCCAAAGTTAAACTACATTTATATTTATTTTACTGTATTTAACTTTTGACACAAAATTCCATCCATCCATTTTCCCCAAAAAATTTGTTTTACTTTCTGCTTTGCTAACTAATTAGAGGAGAAGTTTTACTATTTCAACTGATGTGGAGCAGTAGCACAACCAAAGTGCCAATTCTGTCCCTTGGGTAGTCTGTTACTTGATAAATCATATGAAAATGAAATGCAGTAAATTCAGAAAAGTGTTGTTTCAGTGGGGCAAAACGAATTAGATATTTCACCTCAGATATAGTAAGAGTCAGGTACATCGTGTGTATGTTCATGTGAGAAATGCATGCATAATTATATTGTGTAAACCGGCATAGAGTATTTTTTCAGCTTCTTACCATCTCATAAGTTATTCAAGGACGTTGAACATTTCAGTTCTAACATAATCCAGTTCAAGCGATATATGCATGAGATGAGGTGTATAAAATAGATCGATCCTGTGTACACGGATGATTCAGAAATACAAGCATAGTTGACTGTTTTGTCCCATTGAAAAGCATTTATTACTTTTCCTTTTTCCTATTATTATATATATTTGGATGTATACGCACATTATTTCTTTATAATGTACCTGAAATTCTAGCCGTCCTTCTCCATTTAAACCTCATCTTTGCCTTCCTGTTGAAATCCTGTTATATGTTGCAGTGCAGCAAAACAATAGGCTTTGGTATACTATAAAGTTCAACGCATATGAATGATGCGTGACTCTGGACAGAGAGAGAGAGAGTTCCATATGAAAAATGCCTTTTTGTCTTTTTACTTTTCCTTCATCAAAGCAAAAGGTATGTACCCAAAACCTAGCCAGACATTCATTTTTCATGCTAGCACTCAACACAGAAAGTTCTGTAAAGGTCGTAGCTCTATATACATATGTATGATGTTCACAGGTGTATTCTTTTGTGTAGAGATATCTGACACACACATACCTCAGACATAACAAATTCCAGTTTTCCATTCTTCGTTTTTGCCAAATATTTTCAGCTATATAGAAATTTTTTAAAAAAAATCTTTCACTACGATATAGGCTGTGTTTATGTGACCAAAAATTCTAGAGAATCAGGCGTTTTCAAAGGGAAAAAAAAGTATTTTCAGTAATTGTGAGGATGAGTTCGTTACTCTCCTCAGTTCCAGAAGGTCTGCGTGGCTTCTGTTTTTGGTTAGAGAATGCGCGCTATGCCTTATCTTTAGAGACGGTTATATGTGACGTGCACGACAAATATTTGGAGTCTTTTCGAAATTTAATAGAATGGATTCCTTCCGTACCCATTATTCAAAGTGGTAGATATGTATCTGCAATTCTTGGACTACTAGGTCTTATTTCTAAATCATCGCCAATACAAAATGTGCCACTTGAGGAGAACCGAAAGTTGTTGTTGCTAATTGTTTGCAGTGCAAAGTTTATTGGGGTAGTAAACGGTTTTCTTCAGACGACTATTTTGGTCGAGTTTTCAAGCAATGAAATTGAGGAGCACTTTTCCTCAACGTTGGCTTTCAGCAAAGCGGTGATGAACAACCTATCGTTTTTTGAAAAGAAACGGTTGTATAGTTTGGTTGTTGGTTGTTTGGATCTCCTCAAATCTCGTCCCATTTGGTCCCACCGGTTGATCAACGAGTTTACAAGTGTGAAGGAGAAGCTTGATGAGGTAATCAAGCATGTTGACGTTGAGGAGGAAGCAAGTAAAATGAGAGAGTTCACGGGGGAATGTGAGATAATGCTTCACGACAGGGTGCCACCTGACAACTTCAAGAAAGTACAGATCATCCCAACACTGGTGGAACTTCTTGAGAATAAAAAACCTTTCCTCCGGCCCAACAAGATCAAGGGAGCGTATCAAACTCCCGAACATTATTTGGATGTCCAGTTTCGGTTGTTGAGGGAGGATTTCGTGCAGCACTTGAGAAACGGAGTGAAGCACCTTCGTGACAACAAAGAAGAGTACCTGAAAGGTAACTCCGTAAACGTTAGTGAGGACAATGTCAAAGTATACACGGGAATTGTCTTCAGTCGACGGGATAAAAATGATGGAACTCACTTGTTCAGACTCCCGTATCAGCTTATAAACGGAGTGGATTGGAGCAATTCCAAGCAATTGATGGCAGGATGTATTGTGGTCCTCAGTTCGGATTTTTGCAACACAGCAATTTTCGCCACAGCCCAAGACGATCCGAACTCCGAACGAGACCGAAAGAAAGATGAAAAGCCGCCTCCAAAGGAGTTGTCCCGAGGGATACTTCGGTTGAAAATTGAATATGGGGAGAAGTTAGTGGAAGCAAACAAACAGTACATTATGCTGGAGTGTGAAACCTACTTTGAAGCTTATCGTTACAATCTGAGCGTCCTACAGAAGATAACTTTTCTCACCCCTGAAGAAAGGAATCCAATGAGTAAATTTATTGTGGCTGGCTGCTCTAGTGTGAATCTACCTGGCTATTTTGAAGCTGGGCACTTGCTACAACTGCCTGTTCTATGCAGTCCTCAGCAAAAGACTGAACTTTGCAGTTCGGAAAAATATTTATTAGTTCCCATTTCTAATCAAAATCTAGACACTTGGCCTACTTCTCAGATCAAAGACGGCCTACAAATGGATGACGATCAATATGAAGCTTATCTGATGGCGTTGACTTCAGAACTAGCGATAATTCAAGGACCTCCAGGCACCGGGAAGACTTTTATTGGGCTCCAGATT